>WEIT01005418.1:2307-20129 GCA_013389985.1 Dryoscopus gambensis
GTTTTCATGGGGTTATTTCCAGATAAAAGTAATAAATGCTTTTTGTCTAAGGGGCTGTTATGGTTAAACCTTAACTACCACTCAGCCCCACACATGCACTTGCTCACTCTCCCTTGGTGGGATGGAGAAGAGAACCAGAAGAGTAAAAGTAAGCAAAGTCATGAGTTGAGACAGGGAAACCAAAAGCCATGCATGAAACCAAAAAGCAAAATGAAGCAAGTAAATTACTTGGGGAGACAAAACAACATCACCCCTTCCTTCTTCTTCCTCCAGCTTTCTATGCTGGGCATGACATCATATGGTATGAGATCAGCTATCCTGACTGTGTCCCCTCTCAATTTCTTGTGCATCCCCAGCATCCTGCCAGTGGAGTGGTGTGAGAAGCAGAAAAGGCCTTTGTGCAAGCACTGCTCAGCTGTAACGAAAACATCCCTGAATTATCAACACAGTTTTGAGCACAATTCCCAAACACAGCTCCATATCAGCTACTGTCAAGAAAATTAACTTCATCCTAGCCCAAACTGGCACAAGGGTTTCCTTAGTTCTTTTCCACAGCATCTGGGGCAGAAAGAGACCATAGCCTTCTTATATGTTTATTCCTCCAAAAGCAATAAATGTATTGAATACAGTACTGCATTTCTTAAAAGATTATGCACAAGTATTTAAAAAAAAAATTGCTGTTGTTCTTCTAATACCCAATTTGTGTGTTTTTAATGTGCAGTTTACTTGCACAACAGTTAATACTTGGATACTTGGTGTTCATAAGCAACTGCTTATCACTGTTCTGTCAGAGAGTGACTGGCACTGTATAGTGTGAAATTCTGTTTCCACTGGCTTAGCAGAAACTTTTATCACTTCTTGAAGTAGATCCTAACTTCACCTATGTGTCTTGCACCTTGGATAAATTTTGCAGTTTCACTGAGAAAGCTAACATATACAATATCTAGATGTTTCATTCATCCCCGAAATTCCTTTCCAGATTAAAACCACAAATTCTCCTTGCTTTTGCATGACATAGTTTAAATGAGAAAGTACTCAAGGAAGAGACCACTTATATGTCGTGTTGAAAAGGTCTGTACTAAGCTGTTCCACTTCCAAAATCTCTTGATTTTCTAGGACGTTGTTGAACTAAATATAAACTGCCCCAGAATAACTGTGTGAGGATAAGAATAATACACAGCACATAGCAGTAGTCTTGCTGTGATGAATTTTGAAAAGCAGTTCAGGGTAGAGGTCTGGTCCTGCACGGACTCAAGACCTACATTCTGATGTTCCTGTATATGTTCATTTTCCAGAAATCTTTTTCTGTGATCAAACATGTGCAAGTTACCTTAATCTATATAGTCCTTTAAGTCATCTGGGTCTTATCTTTCTCATGCATTTTCCATTACCAGAATCAATGCTCTCCTTTTGGTATTTTTGATTTTATGAATGAGTAGAAAATTATTCTAGCTCCAACAAGTCCAAGTTATTGCATTATTTATGGCAATTTTTCTCTCCCATCACTTTTCTTAAGACTTCATTTCAGAGCCCATTTCAGATTTTTTTTGACACTGTACATGAGATGCTTTCTGTATACTACAATTTTACTTTTATTTCAAATAAAAATAGGTGGGTTCTTTGGTTTGAGGGGTTTTTTTTGTCCTTTTAGCCATAGTAACACAAAACCAAAAAGAACTGAGAAACCACCCATGCGTTATTAGAACTAAGCAAATAATTTCTGGTTTGTAGCAAATTCTTCGATATATTGTATTCTACTTTGAACCCTTTAGTTGCCTATATGTGTACCCCTATATTTAATTTTATTCAGCTAAATTTTTGGTGTGCAGTGTAAGGCTGTATGGGTGTCCTTGAGCACATGCCTACTATCTGAGTGACTGAGTGCCTCTTACAGATTAGCTCAGTTGGTTAGAGCCTGGTGGTAAAAACTCCAGGGTTTTGGGTTCAATCCCTGTATGAGCCATTCACTTAAGAGTTGGACTTGATGATCCTCATGGGCCCCTTCGACCAAGAATAGTCTGTGATTCTATATTTTAAGACCAAACTTTAATAATTGCTACATTTTCTGTTCTTATTCTGTAGTGCATACTTAGAATTCCCATGATTTGTATAATTCCTAAACCTTTCAAATTTAAGGGAGGAATTTCTCTTGCTGCTTTATAACTCCTTGTGAATGCTATATTCCATCAAAATTTCTGTACCCTCCTCAGTGTAAATATAGCCTTAATTCTGGTGCTGCTTGAAAACAAGGCAAATGGGATTTTTTTTTGATGTCTTACTCACATGTGATAAATTTCTCTGCAGCTTCTGTGAGGATATAGCTTCTGTTGTGCAATTGTACGTGTGTGCCACTACACAGATGATACAAATGTATTGGACATCTGTTTCATGAACAATGTCTTGTGCTTGACAGAATGCAATATTATGGACATATTCCTTCAAATAGCTTCAAAGTAAAAATAAAATTCAGCAAGGAATGAAGACTGTCTTTAGTTCGTTAATCTTCTGCCTCTATGCCCTTGTGGATTTATCTTGAGCTGTGAGCTTGGATAAATACGCCTGGCAAGAAAATGCTCTCACTCACTCTTTCTTGCTTTCTTTTCTTCTTTTATTTATTTATTTTTTTAACTTTTAAGCTCTCCAGACTCTGCTGCCTAGAGTGCACAGCCTGAAGTACACATAATTATTTTCAATGAAGGACTCTCCAGTGAGATCCTCAAGTTCCATATGCAATTAGATTTGTTGGTAGTTCTGTCAGTCATGCATTGGCAGTATATACTTTTAATTTACTCACAGTATGGAAGACTGATTTGCAAAGTTAATTCAAAGGCAGCTTCTATTTATCATGTTTTTGGGTAAATGGGGAAATATTTTGGTCATTTTAGGGAATGGGGCTCAGTCTTGAAAAATAGCAAATAACATTTGCTCTTCTTTCACTTTGTTTTTATCTGAGCTAATTGTTGACTGTAATAAGTGCTCTAAACTCTGAAGTGGATGCTGTCTGGTACATATCACATCATCACTATTTTCAAACATAATTTCCTACACGTGCATGGTCACTTATAAGGAACTGATCCAAACAGAATCACAGGATCACAGAATGACACATACCTGCAAGTAAGGGTAAACATTTCTGTTGTTAACCCTACTGTCTATGAGAGAAGCGTCCCTAATATCCACCAGCTGAACAGAGTACCTAAATATTCTTGGTAATGCCTCCAGATGGACAAAAATTTAAAAGATAGTTTGTTGTGGTGCATTTTGTTATTTTTCCCTTGATTTTTGATGGTTGTTTTAAAATGGTTTAGTCCCCTCCCCTCTCTCTCCCCCTCGGGTGGTGGGTCCCAAGCCCAGGTCCTTCCCCTGATTTCCCTTCTAGTCTCCTCCCTTTATTCCAGCACTTTCCCTATCCATCACCCAAACCCCTCCTATAACCCCTGTCCATCTCCCTAGAACCCTTCCCTTCCTTCCAGAGAATTCTCTAGTTCCCATTATTCCATTGGTTTTCCCTGACATCAGTTATTATCCTTTGTTCCCATTGATTATATATGCATATGTTCCCTCCCTAAACTCCTCCTTGTGTGTGCCCTCATTGGTTGTACCCTTTCCCTGCCTATTGTATCCGCCTCCCTTTAAATGTGTGTCTCAGCCATTTTATTCGGCTCAGTCGCACCAGACCCGCTTTGGGGAAATAAAGGACTCTCTGGACTTATTGGTGTGGCTGGCCCCTCCTTCACCTCCTTTGCTCCTGGAACTCGTCCCGGGTACACCTGACGGCCCGACACAAGGGGCAGGGCTCGCTCTGCCTCTTAGCCGCTACCCAGTCTCTGGCACAGAGACATAGGGGCGGCCCCATATGCCGCGTGGCCCGTGCGGGGCTAGCCGGGGTTGAACGCAAGGCACAGGTCACCGCAACAATAGTTAAAAGGGATTAATCATTATGTTTGCTTTCTTGAGTGTGTGACAGGCATTTTCATGGAGATAGATCATAAAGAATACATTGAAATTTAAATACATACATTTTCAGACCTGCTATGGAAATTTCCTATGAAATGAGACATTGTTCCATGTAGATTAACTTACCATGTTCAAATGTAGAAGTAAAAAAGATGATTGCTTGGACAACAAAGAAGACAGTATTTGGTGCAGCTTAACAAAGGAAAGTAATGTGAAAAATAAATGTGAAAATCATGTTTCCTTTCCTACCTTTTCTGAATCAGTTAGAACTCTTTGGCTTTGTCAAGAGCCAAAGATTACTGAACTGGCATTTCCATTAAGAAGGAAATCATAACATCTTTTAAGGAAGATGGGCGGTTTATATAGATACATTTTCCATAAAAGAAATAGTGTAGATTTTTTAGGCTCTTAGAGCGCTTTATTTCTTTTATGGTTTTCTGTTTTGTCCAAAATATCTCTATACATATCATGTTGCTTCAGTTTTCTTTTTTTCAGCCCCCCCCAAACCAGCTTTTGTATTTAAGAAATTTATACTAGTTTTGTATCAGATTAATTTTTCATCCTGAAATTGTAAAACTTTTTAAATTAAATGATAAAAAAATGGCAATTAGGTGAAAAAATCATATTATCAAACACCTGGTTAATATCCAAATTAAATTAGGGAATAATTATAGCACAATACAAACATACAGCATTTAAAACAGAAAGCTTTCCTTTATTCCACAGTAAAATGGAATATAGGGTATGTTTTTTTCTCTTTGTGTACATTTCACAAAGAGGAAAATGAGGTTGAATTCATGGAATAAGTTATTCACTGCTAATTATACACTGCTCTAGCATCAATGGAAAAATCAACCACAAGTGTACTGCAATAACTTAGCAACGTGAATGGGAAGTGTAGCTGTTCGATGATGCACATGAATACAAGATGCTAAATTGTACAAAAATGGCCTCAGGATATTGTTTCAGATTCTGTATTGGTTTCTGTATGAATAACACTGCTGCAGTGGAAAACAAAAGAAAACAAACAACTCAGAGTTTTTCTACTGGTAAAAAATATATCAGATAAAATCCAATATTCTTAGTTCAGGATCAGGAGTTCAAGTTATATTATAAAAATCCACTTGGGCAGTTGCTTTCTTTTTTGCTCTCTTATCCTGAATATTTGTTTGTTTGGCAAAAAAAATATTCTTCACATCTCACTTCTTTTTTTGCTTCGATCCTTCAAGTGGGCCTAATCCCATGTTTTTAATAACCTAATCCTCTGCTATGGAAATTAATGTGGTGTCACACATATTCAGTGTTATGTACTTCCAGTGCCAGAAGGGACAATGAGCCTTGAAAAGAGCAAGATTCTACAAAAATAAATAAATAAATGAATAAATGATGATGATGATGATGATGATGATGATGATGATAATAGTAATAATACCTGAGCACACAAATAGGTAATCTTTTCAATAAATATGTAACANATAATAGTAATAATACCTGAGCACACAAATAGGTAATCTTTTCAATAAATATGTAACATGTGGCCAAAATTGCATAATGTTACTGAAAGCATAATTTGCTCCTCTGGGTTTGAAAGATCACACTTTTTCCTTTCTTGGGCTAATCACAAAGGCATATATTTTGATTTCAGAGCACTAAAAAGGCATAATTTTCTCAGTGAAAAAATATCAAGGGATGGATTTTTTGCTATAATAGTCACATGAATCTTTGTAAGGTTTTTGGAAACAAATCCTTCTAATATTTCTAACAGCTCCTTCCACTGGGAAAGCATATAAGAGAAGGAGCGAGCAATGGGAACGCCTCTTATCTTTTGGGAGGATGGGGTGAAGTTCTCAGGCAAATCCCTTAGTAGATTCACCATTTCCATAACTTGTGCAATGTGAAGGGGTAGCCATGTCTATCTCCTCAGAGGTCTCTTGTACTCTTCACAGGCTCGTATGTTTCAGGCCACAGGTGTATTTCTGGACACCTTTTAATTTAGGCTTGCTGTTGGGTTAGTAGTCCCAATAACCCTCTTGAATATGACTTTTCACTGTGCATGTTTGCCTCTAGATGTTCAATACATCCTCATGATACTCTTTTATTTTCTTCTGTTCTGTTCCTTTACTTGTGAATAATTTTTTTTCCACTCACCCCTATCTTAAATGCTAGTTAGTTACAAAAAAGAAAAAAAAGAAGAAAGAAAAAGAACCCAAATCCCCAGTCTTTTAATGTGAATTTCATTTGAGAAAAGTGTCCATAATTGTTTTGCTGATACTGTAAATCTGCAAAGAGATTGAAAATAACTTTAAGATTCATTTTAATGGGGTTGCTCAGGGGAGCTGAACTGTAAATCATTGTCTGTAAGTCCATTTAAGAACTTGTCCCTTCATTCCACATCTCTCTTTCCCAACAGTACTTAGAAATGTGTTTTTAATTATCTTGAACATCTGATTAATTTCTACGTTGCCAACTGCAGTCCTGGTGGGAAGATACTTGTCAAGACATAGCAGGAATAAAATACATCTTGTCTGAGAAGTATGGAATATGGTTAGTCCAGTTTTCAGCTCTTTCATTACTGTTCTTAAGCCTAATTTTTTAAGCATTAATCTCAAAATACTGCTGGCAAACAGTTTATTTGGTAGTTCATTATACTGCCCAGCAGGCAGTGAAATCAGCAAGAGCATGGGCTTGTTGGACCGCTCCATATGTTTATTTGCTAGCATGTACAGAAAACAGTCTTACGCAAAGATCCTGAAAATGCTGAATCTAGCAAATACAGACAGAGAGGCTGGAAGAGAGGGAGTGGAGGATGGGGACTGAAATGAGAATGGGAAATTTCTTACCTGAATGAGGAGAAAGACATCAGGGCCCTGAGTGTACCCACAAGTGTTACTGGACCAGCGCTACCTGAGTCCCCTTCAGCCACCCTCTCCTTGTGGCACGGAGATGCCATTTCAGTCTCGGTTGGGGTTTGGTCCCCAGTCTGTCCCGCTGATGGCTGACCCAGCTGTTGGCTGACCTCCAAAACCCACAGAAACCTGAGGCAACAATATTCAAAGACAAGTCAGTCCTGCAGCCTTCTCTAATGTTCCGGAATCCAGAGCAGCCCCTGCCCCGCTCCTTCCCACACTGCTCAGTGGGATAAGGTGAAGGTATGGGATTTTCTGGATGACAAGGTGATTGGTGTCCTTTCTAAGACTCATTCCCATTCAGTTCCACCTCAGTGATCAATTTTAGCAGTACAAGAGAGGCAAAAAGATGATGAGCACTGCCGAAGTGGGGGAGTCATATGAGAAGATTTTTAATACCATGTATACTATGACTATTTTGGTTTTATTTCGTTTTCAGACAGCAGCTTCAGGGGGTTCCCCTTGTTAAATCAAGGACATAATCCTTCATGTTGTAGAAACACAGAAGAGAATAGCTGAGCTAAAGTTTGTAGTCTCAGAATCCACATGAAAAGCCTCCAGGCAGCTCTTCTACCAGGCAAAGTGATCAATTAGAGGATGTTTCAGCCCCAACAGGTAGCCTTATGTTTCACTGCTCTTATTTTTACCATCCTGAATATCATAGACCATCACAGCAGTACACTGAGCAACATGATGGACCTCTGCGGCTTTAGTTGTTCTCCTGAGCTCCTTCAAATAAAGAAAACCTTGTTCAATGAAGTGTACTGTTGTGGTAGGACTTTTTTAATATGTCTGTAGAAGTCGGGTATACCTTGTGCTTAAAAGGGGTTGGTAGAGACTACAGTAGGTCCATGATGGCCCTAAATTGCCAGAAGGTTTAATTAGTAATCTTGTACTGACCCAAAAATTTTTGACTCCTAAATACATGGCCTTTTTATGCAAGTGGCAAATAAGGAAAAAGGAAGAAACCAGGTTTTGGGGGGCATATAAAAAGCTATGGAAAATTATCTGTCTAAAATACAAACTCCCAGAAAAATACAGCATTAGTAAATAGTGCAAAAGAATCTAAAGAAACATTTAGCTAATAATAGAAACACTGAGATTATCTCTCCCTTGGATTTACTCCTCAAATTCGTCCAATGAAGAGAACATATTTGCGAGAAAAATTCAGTTGAAAACTTTCTTTTAGTAAAACACATAACCCGGACAGTTACTCCTTCATATTTAGAAATTTCTAGTGCTTTGGTATGCTGGTGGTAGAGTTCTAAAATATTTTACTAACTGATAATCATCCTGTAAAACTGAGTTCATTGCCTGTGATATCATACCCTAATGGCTCTGATTGTTGTTAAAGTAAAATATTTCTGTGCATACAGAAATTCAGGGACCTCAAAAAACTTTGGACATTAGCAAATAGTAAAGGCAACTTGTTCCACCTTGATATTCTAAAGCCTTTAAACTGGCATATTTTTTGGCATAACTCAAGGAATGATTCGGTGTAATAGATGCTTGATGACATAGATTAGTCACACATGTCATAAGCTTTATTCTCCCCAAAATACTTAAAGGAATATCTAACAATTTCCATTAAACTTTCTCAGTACCAGATATAGGTCTTGAAAAGGTTTCTTAATCTGTAACAGATATTATAGCCAATTATGTTATTTTATTCCTTAGGTGATTCCACTGACTTCAGATGATTTTAGAGACTAGAGTAATACTCAGGTTAAAAATGAAAAGTCTCTTTTTTACTCCCCCATAGTGTAGATGTCAGCCCAACCTTTAGATATGCCACAAATTAAAATAAGTCCCATTACTTAAATTCTCCAATCAAAATTTTAAAGTAGCTTTCTTTCTGAATTGGCTGCTACCAATAAGATCTAAATGACAGAACAGTGAAAATAAATCCTACTTTTTTGTACAACTCTGCATTAATCTAAACTTCAGAGGAGGACAGGCTGCTTTTCATACAGGGCAGGACAAATGAAATCAAATACATAACTTTACAAAATAATTTGAGCAAAATAAATAATTCAATATTACTAGATTATTGTAGAATAGCTCCCATGAAACTATAGGAAAGAAGAGACTTCCGTGAAGTCAGTTCTGGCACTTAGTTTAATTCATGGAGGTCAGGAAGACAAGTCTATCTGCTTGGATAGTACATCATTCTTGCACACTACAGAAGAGTCTTTGAAGAAATGGGTGCTGAGCACAAAGGTTTAATACTCCTATGTTCTTTCAAATACAGACCAGTGTCAGTTTGACTATTTGAATGTGCCTGTGCCTGTAATTGTTCTGCCTAGCAATGTATGAAAGTACGTAAGACTAAAGAAGATTAGAAGAAACAGTCTGTAACTTTCATGCTACCCTATAACCTGTGCAACCTGATCCAGTTGTGTGGCATCCCTGGCCATGACAGGAGAGTTGGAACTAAATGATCTTTAAATGCCCCTCCAAACCAAATCATTCTATGGTACTGTAGATATGCCAATCCACCAAAATAACAGTAAGGGTTTCTATGAAATTTTCTGTAAACCGAAAAATGCAAGGTTTATGCCCACTATTTCCTTTATATCCAGGTTGCAAAAGAATTTAATTACTCAGGAAGCAATGACATTGCATGTCAGCTCTGTCCTGCCTCAGTGTAGGATATCTTCTAAAAATAGCACAGTGCACTACAATATAATATCAAAATTATACATTCTAGTACCTAATTTCTCTCTTCCAAGATAAGGAAAAGCAGAACTGATAGAAGATGCTGCTTTAGCAAAGTACCAATGTCAGCAGCAGGAAAGATGCACAAAGGAAAGAATAATTCTCGATTTCAAAAGTGTTAAAAATTTAGCTGAATTCTTCAAAGATATTGCAGTAAAGAGATGGAGATGCTTCAGTCAGTCAGAATAACCCTAAGTAGTTGTTATTTAGATTCATAGCTGGTTTTATTGAACAATTCTTTATGCTCTTTTTCCATATAGTTCTTTGTTTCAGTTATGCAATTGGTGATTATTAGTAAATCAGAATGCAGGAACACCCATGAAGAAAGACATAGAATAAGTACAGAGATGTCAAAATGACATAGACCTCTAAACTTTTTTGAATATTTGGCTCTGTTTACCTCTCATTACAAATAAATAAAAAATAAAGAAAATGTAAAATACAACTATCTCATGGGTTAGGAGTATTTCTTCTCTTTTGCAGTGCATAGAAATCTCACTAATAATGCAGAGTGTTTTATTCGCACTCAATATCCTTAGCCCAATAAAAGATATGTCCTATGTTTTTAAAGAACGTTGGTCTGCTTTAACATGGATATTGAATTAAAGAGCCCTAAAAGGAAGCTGTTTCAAAGGGCACTCTTTCTGAGAATTGGTCCTCTTTTGCATGCCACAGATTTACTAGACTTATTAAGAAAAACTTGACCCTGGGCCTCTAAATGTTCTCAGAAGGAGTGTTGCTGATTCCATTTTCTACGTTTATTAATCCTAGCTGTGATTATTAGCCCCATATAAGGTAAGCATTTTCAGATTATGATTTTAAATAGTAGTAATTCTGGGTGAGGCTTTAGCTAAGATGTCCAACTGAAATCAAGGTTATTATCCTTTCATAGCTGAAGTTAATACTGTAAATACCAGTTATGACCCTTGCTGAAGGACTGCTTCAGTAATTCACTGGAGTGAAATTACCTCAGTCTCTGGAAAGGAAGATCCTCTAAAGGTTCTGACAAGAAAGCATATAAAGCAATAATTGGGAGTCAGTGCCACAGGATGGGATAATGTAATCTTCAGTCTTCCTTAATTTTGGGAATATAAAGATTTCTTCATTTCTAAAAATTCAGATTAAAGGGAGAAATAAATTTTGTAATTTACACCTCTGACATTAAGCTGAAAAGCAGCACTGCAGACACCTGCTTCAGAATTGTCATTGTTTCCATGGTGCTACTTTCCATCACCTATTTTTAATAGTTTACACAACAAGATCAAGGGTGTCCCAGCTGTTACTGCCACTGTTGCTAAGCAACCTTTAAATCAGAGTTCAAGAAGACAAAGAATCATGCTTGAAAAATTTCTCAAGTGTCTGCTTTTCCCTTTCTTCTTCTGTCTACACTATTTTTCAGATGCCATGTTTTCTGTTCCTTTTTTTTCCCCTTTCAAATTCTGTGTGAATCAATTGTAGTCTCCAAAAAGAATAAGCCACCTTCTAGCTACCACATCCCCTGTTTTATGCCAGACAGGAAGCTGGGGCAATAAATAAAGGGCTTAAAACATTTACCTTTTTTTTTTTAAATTAAATGCAAATAATTTTGGATCTCTGCAACCTGCTGCTGCTGTTGTGTAACACCTGTGCATGACTACATCGTGGACTGACACACCGATCAATGGAGAGTGATTCAAAGCTTGCAGGGAATTTCCATGCCCCCCCTGTGCCTCCTGGAATCTTAATACGGTCACCTGGAAAAACCTCAGAGGTCGAAAAAACACAAGAAGGAAAAGTTAGCATGGGTGAATCTGGAGAAGTCTGGGGCTGGATCTCTGTCCTGGAATGTCATTATTTTTCAAACTTTGTTGTTCAGCCATTAGCATCCCTACCCTGAACTACTAATTGTATGAAAAACAGCAGCATGTATTTTTAGTTAGATAATGTTGGAAGTAAAGTAGTGCTGTGGAATGTAAGGATCAAGGAAAATGTTAAAATTAAGAGATTATGTATTTTATTTAAAATCTTTGTTTGGCTCCATAACCTTCCTCTTATTTAAGCCATCCAAACTTTCATGTATCCAGGTGATTTTTTTCTGTTGTTTCCTAGATCTTTCCTTTTCTGTTCTTGCAATTCTAAATTCATCCCATATCATACCTGCTTGATCTCTTTCCCCTCTTTGCACCTCCCACTACAAGCCACTAGTACAGTGTTTATTCTTTCTTACCTTCCTCTCTTGCAAATTTATTCTACATGATTTTTTTCTTTGCAAAACGCTGTCTTAATAAATTCTCTTTCAAATTCTGTAGATGAGATACACTTTCTGTAACTGCTCATCACCTGTTTACACTTCCAAAGCCACCATTCTCACAAATTATGCTGTTTCTGGGTTTTTAATCTTCATACTAGTCCATAGATTTCCAATCAGGTAAACAATTCACTAATGTCATATAAGCATTTCAAATAGCTCTTTTCAATCATTTATAAAATTTCTTTCTGCTCAGTTTCCAGTTTGAAAATAAATTTCCTTACAAATTCATTGTTCATAAAGTTTGTTGGTCATAGAGCCAGAACTGTGGGGAGCTCCATCACCTTTCCTGCTTCAAAACCCATACTCAACTTCAGAAGCTGCCTAGAAAGTAAAATATCTGGTTTTTTGTGTTTCTTCAGCCCTCAGCCTTACTACTTGGCCCCTTTATAGAGACTTCCTTGTCAAGACTGCCAGTTGTGATGGCACTACTTTATTTATTTACTTGTTTGTTTGGTTGCTTATTGTTAGGAAACGGGAACAGGGGGAGATCACCTTCAAGACATATTGCTCATCTGCTAGATGATGCAGCCTTTGGTCTCCATCTTCCTGGTCAGGCACTGAAGCAGCCACAGGGAAAGAAGTTACTTAATCTATAAAAACATTTGACCTTTATTTTTATTTCATCTATGTTGGTGTAAATTAGGAGGAACCTCATCACAGTTACAGAATGACCAGCAGTGTAAAATTGCTGTAAATAGAAAAGTTGACATTTAGAGCTTTTATCCAAAAAGTAACTCCCATGCTGATGTTTAATGTGCTCCCTAAAGTTGGTACCACTATTCTGAGTGAATTAATAGATCATACTTCAGATTTATTTCATTGATTTCTATGAATCCTGCCAAGGAAAGATAGTCTCTTAAAACTCCTAGGTAGAAACTTACAGATGGCAGTATATCTGTCCTCACTAATACTCTGAAAATACTTTATGGTTTTGTCTGGATCCTAAACTCTAGATTGTGCTATCCCAAAATTCTGAAGGAATATACTCCATTTAAATGAATGCTGTTACAATATTATTTCCTATATGAAGCCCAAAGCTGTGAATAGGAAATTTTCTGGCAGACCTGTTAGGAAATTGTGAAGTCTGCTTTTTTGAAGAAGAAATATGGGAGCTGCAGCTCCTTTTTATTATTCTGCAAGGTGTTTTCAGCAGTTAAAACTTTGCAGTTAAATATCTTCTTCAGAGTGTCTGTGTTTAGCTGAATATTCTTTACACCCATTTAATGAACAAGCTAATTTAAGCATGGCAGCAGAATATGGGTCCAGGTCTGTGACTCTGGCATCTGACTGAAGGGCTGAAGGCACACCAGCCCTGAGGATTGAGTAAGAAAGGTTAAGAGTGTGATTAAGACACACTTGCTGCAAGAGTCTGTGCCTCAGCTTACCCTCCAGAGGCAAGCACAGTTTTACAGCATGCAGCTGGATGTCAACATGGAAAGCCAGTGCTTGGGCACCAGCAGCTGCCACCTCTGCCAGAGCAGGAGCCTCTCCAGCAGTGGAACAGTGCAGCAGGCATGGAATTGCTCCTGAACAGCTCCCAGGAGCTGTCAGCATGGTTGTCTCAATAGTCAGCTGCATGGCAGTAATTCCTCAGGATTCAAATTATTGATCAGGGCCTCTCTGGGCTAAGCAGTGTGCAAGCACACAATGAGAGCAGGGTTGTTTTTGTCTCTGAATAGCTGTATATGTTCCTGCAACACGCACTCACGTGAGCATTTCTCACTCTGAGGGAACATTCCCTCACACTAACAAGAGGTCACAGGGAATATTGCTGCAAATACATGTCCTTTGCTTTCCTGCTTCAAATCCTGTGTAAATTAGGATCCAAATCATGTAATGAGAGATTAAATTTACAGTGCAGCACAAGATAAACAAATGAATCAGGGGTGATTTAGTCAAATACTGCACCATTCTACATGCTCAAAACAGTTCAGCACAGCTATCACTCCTGGCATTTCAATTTCTGTCACTGTTTAAGACTAAATCAATATGAACAACACTGGCATAATACAAATGATAATAGCTTAAAACTCATATTTTCCTACCAGAATTAATATTTGATCTCATTTGGTTTGCAGAGGTTCTTCCTAGAGCCTGTTAGTTGCACTATGTGACAGGCACAATACTCTTCAACTCCTACTCTTTTCATGGTAATGTCAACAAAAAGAAAATGATCGTATTAGAATACAGGTGTATCTCAAAAGCCCTTCAAAGATCAGGACAAAGAATCTGAAGACTTCAGGCCTCTCACGGGTCAAATACTTATTAATATTAATAAGTTTGGAATTTCATTGATGGACTTCAGCTTTTTTCATTTAGCAAGTCTTCTGTTATGAAACCATCAAAGCGTAATTTATAATCATTTTTTCAACTCTTCCTTCATGTATCACAAGTCATCACCTTAAAGAACTCTGTAAAAGATAGTTTTATGACTAGATGGGATTGCAATATAATTAGGAGAATCAAAGAATTTTAAAAGTGGTCCTGAAGCAACTAAAAGATAACTAGCACAAATAAATGGAGAAATGTTAAAACAGTAAACAAAGAAGAAACAATTACATTTTCTTTTCAAAGATGGCATTTTGCATTCTTTATTCTAATTCTGGAAAATAAGCTACTGATGACCAGGAACAATTGATTTTCCTTCACAGCTGTTTTCTAATTACTTCTGAACACTGAAAATTCCAGTTCTGTCACTCAGCTGTACAAGGAGTCTCTTCAATTGGTTTTCTTATTACAGCAAGTGCCCTGTTGTCCTGCTGCCCACACACGTATCAAAGGTCTGTGGTGCTCTCATTGTGGTGCTGTCTTTTAGATATGCTGAGTGAGTCAGACATTTTACATTGCAGCAGACTGGAAGGAAATGCACAGATTAGCACAGATGCACTTGCAGGACTTTTTCTTTCCTGCACATTTTGATTCAGTATTCCTAAATTATAGGGGTCATTCATTAACTACTGAGAGGTTCAACTTGCTGTATATTCATATGAATATACATACACATACATACGTATATGTTTACTTTAGAGAGAGACAAATGTACATGTGCATTAATACTTATATAGGCTGTAAGGTGAAGAATTCAAAAATCACAGGAAGAAGAACTGAGAGAATCTGATCACTTGGTGCTCTGAATACTTTTTAAGTAAAACATGCAAAAAATTTAAGGTTCAGAAAAGGAACCTTAGAGCTGCTATGGACTTCTTCAGGTATGATATACAATTATAAAAGAAGGGTAGCAAGGAAGGGTGTTTGGTTCTGCATTTTTCTTACTTGTGTCTCTTTAATTCTGGCCATTCAACAACTATTTTGTGCCCAGAGATCTTTTACGCTTTTACTCAAGTAGCGAGTAATGCCATATCTCTGCAGTTTCATACACACTGTATCTTATATTCTATATGGCAATCCTGGTATCCAAACTGTAAAATTTTATTTTTATTTTGACCTACTTCCACAACCCTTAAACTATAATTAGATAGAAGTATCTCAGATCTCATTTTATAGTAAACTATTCCTGAAATCTTGAAGAAGCAGCTTCTTGCAGATTCTCAAAAGCTCAGGGAGCACTGAGTGGATTTCCTACAGTTCAGGAGTGCATTGGAGTGAGGGTTGAGGCACATAGTTTTAAAGCCCAGAGTTCAGCTGGAGTGAGACAAGAAAGGACCTGCCAAAGAAAAGTGTCAGGATTCTTGGAGTTTATTCTATTAACTCTACTTGGGAAAAAAAAAGTAAAGAGTGTATTTTTTTGCCGCCTAATGAGCAATTCTATTGCTCATGACCACAAGGCTAAGTGCTAAGTGTTTTGTGAAAGTTTGGATTTAAGTGCAATTATTTTATTATTTGTTGACCTATAACAGAGGAAAGGCTAAGCAGACATATTCTTATTTTCTTCTAGATAAAATAAGGAATGAAACTGTTATCAGAAATGTTATGTTGTTCCAGATGCTGGGGTTTTTTTAATACCAGGTGATTAATATTGTTAACAATATTTTAGAAACTTCCTCTTTCCCTAGGTTCTATGTAAGCTTAAGAGTTAATTTGTGGTATTATGTTCAACTTCCTACAAAATACTGGATTTAATAGACTGGATTTAAAATTTGGCAGTAACTTTAGGCTTTCTTTGACTCTTTTCCCTTTTTCTTCTAGGAACAAGCATACCTCCAAATGCAGTTCCTAACCTAACATGTGAAGTAAACCTCTGTTGCAGTCCTTATTCCATATGATATATGGTACTTTGACAGCATTTGTAATTTCTTGTAGTCTTTTGTTGTCTATTCAGTACATGCCATTGTAAGAATCAAATAAATGTTGATCTTGTTTCTCCTCAACCATACAGTTCAAATAAAAGCATGCATTTCAGTCAAGGGAAATGTTCCTGTTAGTCCTTGCTGGATTTGAGCAAATAGTCTATATTTCCACAAAAAAAGCTTTCCTTCAGAAGACAACACAGCATTTTGGTTTCTATCCCCATTGCCTACTTCCAATGGAATTTTAATTCTTCTTACCTCTCTTTCTTTGGAGTTAAAAGTAGACCAGAAAATTCCAAGGATCCAAACATCTATTATGTTACCTGAATCTGCTGTGTTTAATGACCAGGGGTTTGGAAACTCTGATGCCCCTCTCATTTGGCTGTACTCAGCAGCTACTTTGAGTCTGATGGGATCCGCCAGCTAAAAGCGAAGGTGGTACTATAATCTGAGTATGGAGGCAAATTACATTGAAAGCTATTGAAAACCTCTAAAGGAGAACTAGAAGATTTTGAACCAAGTATTCCAAATTGATATAGAAGAAGGTGCTTTGAATAAGACCTTTGAAATCAGTTTCTAGATTGGCATGTGGATTAAAGTAAAGCCTTAAATTAAATGAGTTCAGAAAATACATTGAATATATTGAATGTATTGAATGCAATGAATTTCAATTTCTAATGAGTAGAAAAATGACAAACCTAGTCAATTCAAAGTTACTGTTAGGTATTGTCCACAATGCTCTATAGAGGAAGTTGAAGTTGTAACTTTGTTCTGCGTTACAAATATCTCTACTTTAATCCTTTTCCCTTCCTGCTCGTTGTGAGCTCTATAGTGAGTCACTTACTCTTATATAATTTAAATATTTCAGTCATCTAACTATGATTATTTTTAAAGCCATTGCTGAAATAGAAACGAGTATCTCCTAGCACTGTGTATTCCTATCAGGCTCTTATAATCAGGATGATCGCTTAATTAGCATGTTTGTTTCCACTAGGGTATACCAATTAAGAGATATAACCATACTGCTGTATATTCCTATTAATGCTTTTCTACATTTAAAGTAAGATCACACATTTCAGCAGGTGTAGGTTTTAATGGTAACAGAAGATTTTCCAAAGGATATTGAGCTATTTTGCCATCTGTTTCTTATGCTGGTATTCTTAAATTACTAGAAACTAGACATTAGGTGGCGGTTTTTTTAGAGCTTCCAGAATATTAACTTTATTTTATAGTTTTCACAGATACATTCAAGCTAATATTTTAATAAAAATACAGCTGTCCTGACTAATGATTCCTCAGAAATGCTACTTCCATAGATCTGACATCCCAAGTCATTTTGTGTGTATACTGTGCTAGCTAGCTGTGTTTTCTGAAAAATGAATATGTTGCATCCTTTGTTTCTCTCTATTCTGAACATAAAGCTCAAAGCTTCTTCTGTCTTTTTTACTTTTAATGCTGTAAAACATGTTTGATTCTGTTCATTATGACCTTGCTAGAAAAAGAGACAAATAATGCAAAGTTGACATTTATTTCCAATGAATATTGAGCAGAGCAGAGTTATCTAAAATTGTTATGCTGTCTTCACTACTATTTAAACTTGTTTTGTCACATTCTCATATCCCACTTTAAAATCCATTTTGTACTGTGAGTATTGCTTCTCTCCTAGAAGGACAAAATTTTTAAAAAGGAGGCTTTAAACACTCT
>WEIT01005423.1:0-14808 GCA_013389985.1 Dryoscopus gambensis
AGGTTTCCTGTGCCACATCATTTAACACTTCCTGGGCTGAGGAAATTCTTAGAAAATTTTATTCCTCTTTTAAATTTTGTTATGAAGAAATGAGTTACAATATAAAACATGGTGCAGATGCAACAGTGGAGTAAGCTGAGACAAGATAGGGCCTCTGTAAAAACTTAATCTTTTGTCTTCATTTACCAGTACCTGAAAACCCAGAACTGAGAACAATTCTACAATAACAGTTGCATTGGCCGATTTAATTGGGTCTTAAAATCCATTCCCTGACAAAGGTTCAAGAAGAAAGTTCTCTGTTATATGGATCTTGGCAGGTATTCAAAAATCACTGCTTTGCAAAAAAGTAACACTCTGGGAAATGTAGTTCTACTGCAAATGCTTATTTTGCAAATTAAACCTTATTAACACCTTGGGAAAAAGAGGATGAAGAGTTGGTAGTGTGTGGTAAAACTGTATGTTACAGTTAAAGACAGCGTGGTGCAAGCAAGGGAGTGTTAGAGTGCAACAAGGGTCCATAACCTTGTTTGTGCTCCATTTGGTCTGGGTTATCTGATGGGTGTAAAGCCAGGGTTTTGATTTCTTTCTGCAGAAAAGACATGTTTTTTATTAACATACTGTAGGGCCATTTGGTTTGGGTTTCATTATTTCCTTCATAATAGGGTCTGAGAGCAACATGCAATAAATCATCTGTTGAACTCTGTTAAGATAGGTGGCTTCTTTGCGTTTTGGTGGGGTTGTTTTTTTGTTTTTGTGGTTTGTTTTGTTTTTTTTTTTTTGGTAGTAGTAGTTGGAATCCTCAGTTTTATGACATTATTTCAATATTCAGTGAGGTGACACAGCTTTTGTTTGTACCCCTCTGTTATCTGCAGGATATAGTTTTAGTACACTGTAGAAGTCCGTTTCCTGCAATGCTCTCCTGCAGGCAGGTGTTGCTCTACCACTGGAGAACATTTTAGTGCCTTGAATCTGAACAGAGGAGAATTTCTTGGAAAATGAGGCTTGCTATTTACTTTGTGAAACAGCAATCTCTTACATTTTTATAACTGGGTCACCAGAACTGTGTGACATTTTTTTTAGAAATTCTCCCTAAATTCTTTTTGCTGTCAATCTGAACCTACTAATGGATGTTTAAATCAAAATACTCATTCCTAAACTGTGTTTTGCATGAACTGTGTCTGAGAAATAAAAACGTATAGCTTAAATTTCGCATATGAAAAATAATTACCTCTAGCTAAGATCTTAACACATCTTATAGAGGTGAAAGAGGGACAATAGAGGGCACATTAGAATTACAGACAACCATGAGTGTAGTTCTGGGTTCTTTGTTTAAATTACTGCCCATCAGTAAAGGTGGGCAGTGGGGCCACCACCTCTGATTGAGCAACGAGTGCACACCAAGGACTGAGCTCTGTTTCAGCAGAAAGGTGACACAATATTGACTTGGCAGGGAGGCAGGGACAAAGCACAGGTCTGATGTGACATGACAAATCTGGAATAGCACACCTGACCTCCAGCTGTATTACATATAGAATATATACACATAATTTGTACATATTCCCTAAGGTGTGTATATACATACATATATACACACATACACATATATATCTAGATCTTTCTCTCTCTCTCTGTCTATCTCTCTATCTATCTATCTACGCCTTAGCATTTAGTAGCACTAGATACTTGTGCTTATACAACTTAATTGAACCCTTTCCCATCCATGGAGAACTTCTTTGTAGCTTATGGAAAGTCCCTGAAAAACACCATCTCTTTTTACAGACAAAAATGATTGGAATGATTGGGATTTCTCACCTCAGTTAAGGACACAACTATATTGACTTCAGACAATACTTATTCTCCTCTAATGGCTGAGGTGTATCCAATGGCAACACAATGTTTCCTTGATGTTAACCCCAAAGAAATCTATCATAAGATGATTTGTTTTCACAGATTAAGTCTACTCTGTAAGGATAGTGATTTTAGAATTGTTTAAAAAATATAAATACTTGCTTGTCTGTGGCTTAACCATATTTTTTTTCTGTAGGAATTGAAGTTCTTCACCAAGCTTTTCATATCTGAATGGTATTTAATGACATTACAGTTCTTTGGTAACCTCTTAAGAACAAACTAGGATGAGAGCAGATAAAAAATAAGTACCATCATAACTGAAAATAGCTATGACTTCATTGTGCAAAAGGTTGTGCAGGTGTTTAACTTCAAACATATGTGAAGACCTCTTCTGATGAACTCTAATGAGCATGTTTATAATGGGAACAGAGAGCCACCAAAACTTTAGCTGAAATGAACCTTCTGCATCGTCCTGCTTTTTTCAAGATTGTGTAAGTCTGTGGAGTACTATCATCTGCTTCAGTGAGCAAAGATATCCTCCAAGAAGAGCTGATCTGCTCAGCTATTTTCCATGGCAGTACTTCAGTTAAGTAGGGCTCCTTTAGTATGAACAACTTGGAGTGAAATTGTCTCACACCAGCACACTTAAGACAGATGGATAAAGGACTGCAGTGATTTTTTGCAATGGTTATTTTTTTAGGTGGCTGGTCCCAAGAAATGGAAGCCAGAGCCTACCATATGCTTTCTCTGCAATGCTCTGGGAAGAACTAGTTCCCTTGAGGAGACAGTCAGATTCACTAGGGAACTGCTGGTACCTCAGCAGCAGTTTCCAGTTGAAAACTCTAAGCATGGGAGAAATCCATTTTTGGTGTTCTCTCTGCAAGTTAGGCAGCACAGAGAGTTCTGTTAAGGAGATCCTAGACAACCTTCTCAGAGTCTAGAGTCAAAATCAGTTGTGAGGGATGATGTCTAATCTAAAAAATGGAAAAAATTTTGTGCTAAAATCATTGTGATGCCCTTGTGCAAAATAACCTGCTAGGTTTAACACTCAGTCAGAAATCCTTTGACACCAGCGCCTGATGCCTTGAATTAAGAGTGTGGAGTCCTGGAATCTCAACTTGCCCTCAAGATTATTTCTTATTTAAGTCCAGTGTCTATTGAATGCAAAACATAGTAGCCAGTGTGGGTACGTTCAAAGTGTTTGCCTGTGTTGAAAAGGAGGAAAGATTCATACAGCAAGAGGAGAATGGATGTGAAAGACTGAATCGCTGACTACAGCAGCTTTCCAAGAGAGGAAAATCTTCCCAAAGCATACAAGTTAGTTCTCAAGAGTTTCTGGGTAAATATAGCAGCACTGGGCTAATATAATGACAGATACTGCTGCAGCTCAGTTTTTATAAAGAAAAAAGTTACAAGTGTATTTTGGCAGCATTTGTCCTTCTGAGTATGTGTCCTGACTGTTCTCAGAAGAAATCTTCCAGACTGGGTGTCTGAGTGTTAGGCATTGCTCTTCATATTTCCTGGATCCTGACAGAGCTCATGCTTTGGGCTGTGAGGGAAAGAAGACAGAATTACATCTGTTTGAAAAAAAAAATGCCATATTTGTGTAAAGAATGGAGTTACCATAAAAAATATCCTAAGGTTGTTTTTTTTATGTGCACTTTTCTTTTTAATTGTGCATGACTATTCCTAAATCCTACAGCTAATTTGTTATAAAATTAACTTAAACAGCCAGAGAATCTATTTTCTAAGTATATAATGAATATTTAAAAAAATCTTACTATAGATCCTTTGGGAATGTAAACTTTCCTATTCCATTTGTTCTGCAGATGGAAAGATGCACAGAGGCAGCAACTTAAATGTATCTCGGCATCTCTAACTTAATATTGTTTGTGTTTGTGGGGTTTTTTGGGGGGGGAGATAAGATGTTGGGGTTGACATAAGTGTTTGTGTTGATAAAAACAATGTAAATAAACAGGAAAAGCATTTGCAGAGAGGTCCTCAGAGCCCTGTTTATTACAACAGAAATTCCAAAGCATCCAAACTGAAGTAAACAATCTGTGTGCATAATTCATTTTATTTGAGGAAAGACATGAGGAAAAAGCATTGTACTGAAGAGTACCTTTGGTTTTGTTGAACTTGGGGAACCTAAGGGAACCCCTTGGGATGCCTTCCCTCATTTATCAGTTCTCTTTGAGAAAGCAAGCTCAATGTCTATGTGCATTTCTGGTGTCTCCAGAACAAGCAAATATCATCACCTTAGGCTTTATGAACAGCTATATTTCTTCATTGTTCTTCTGTCTCCTTTCCCCAGTTAAAAATACTCATCTGCATGATTTATAGTACATAACTAGGTGCATGCTTTATTTATATAACCTAGTTTTCAACATTGTTTTTGTTTTGCCCTTTCCCATATAAAAGCATATAAATCCAGGAACTCTCAATGGAGTAAATTTTAGAACAAATGTCCTTCAAGACTATCTTTTAGCTCTAACAGCTACTACCTTATTGAAATGGAAAAAACGGACAGCAATTTCCAGACAATAAAGGTAAGTAAGTGCATATTTTTTTGGCTTATTTTTATATGAAAAAATTCTATTTCTGTACCTTGGTGAAAGCAAGAAAAGCTTTAGTTAATTTTAAGGTAATTTCTATACATCTGAGTTTTCGTTGTTGCAAATCAAACCCAAAATTTCACTGTGAATGAAATTAGACTCATGTTAGCAGTTAAATAGATAAGCACAAGTACTGTCATTCCTTTTTCTAAAGAAAAAAGCTTATCCAAAATGAGGACTGTAATTATAGATGAAAGTTTCTGCCAGGTCATGACATTGCAGTGAATATTACTAAGTTATTAATTATGATGACTATTCTATTCAGTTCACAACCCATCAGCAGTTGTTTATAGCTTTCCACTCCCACCAGTTTGTAGAAACAATATTATCCTTTAGGGAAAAAGGAAAAGAATGAATCCTCAGTCCTGTACAAATTAATCTTCCAAATAATGAAAGTAGGTGATTTTCATTTGGTCAAATTTCAGATTTTTCTGAAGCTATCTACCCTGGATGGCTTAATTTGTAGCAACATTGGAAATACAATCCTCTAAATGCTCTCTGGTGATGTACTGGGTGCAACTGGTTCAAAAAACCTGTTCTGGTTGCCTGTAACCCCAGAAGGCTTAGGCTAAGTGAACAACTAAATTGTTAAATAAAACAAATGAAACTATTTCCTACCTGCAGGTTACCTCTGACATCAGCATTGAAAATGGCAGCTTTTAAAATGGATTCTGTAATATTGTTAAGTTTCATTAGCACGGGGATGAAAACATGCACACAGGTCATCACAGGTTCCTGAGCGGGTTCCAGGGGACTCTCAGCACAGTAAGCAGTGTGGAGGCAGAGCTGATTTTTAATCACTGTCTGTGAATCACAAGAACAGAACTTAAAAAACCAGATTGTTTCAGTTGGAGGGGACTTACAAGACCATCTAATTCAACTGCTTGACCAATTTAGGGCTGACCAAAAGTTAAAGCATGTTTTTAAGGGCATTGCCCAAATGCCTATTAAACATTGATGGGTCTGGAGCATTGACCACATCTCTGGGAAATCTGTTCCACTTTTTGACTACCCTCTCAGTAATCAAGTTCTTTCTAATGTCCAGTCTAAGCATCCCAGGCACAGTTTTGAACCATTCCAATGTGTCCTGTCACTGGATCCCAGGGAGAAGAGCTCAGCACCTCCCTCTCCCCTTCCCCCATTCAGGAAGCTGTTAGCGAGCAATGAGGTGACCTCTCAGCCTCCTCTTCTCCAAACCAGACAAGCCCAGAGCCCTCAGCTGCTGCTCAGGGGACGTGACTTCCAGCCCCATCACCAGCCTNAGCTATTCCTCTCCCCATTTAGACTTATGCTGGGAACCTAGGTGCAGAATGCAACATTCCAGCTTCTGAATTTCATCCTGTTAATCATAACCCAATTCCCTTATCTGTCTAGATCCCTCTACAAGGCTTTCTGTCTCTCAAAAAAGCAAACAATATCACTCATTTTAGTATCATCAGCAAACTTGCTAATGGTGCATCCAACTCTTACATCCAGACCATTGATAAATTTATTGAACAGGACTGGCACCAGAAACAAACCTGGAGGAATTGGTGACAACCCTCCAAGCTCTGTCTTTCAGCCCATTCTTCACTCAGTGCACTGTGTACCTGATCTTTCCACAGCTGGACAACTTGTCCAGAAGATGCTGTGATGGACAGTATCCAAATCTCTGTATTCTTCCTGAAAAGCCTGACCTCACTTCTGATATCATACAGTTTATTTTCCCTTCTGAGCCCCACGAGGAGCTCCTTGTTATGCCAAGCTGAATTTCTTTCCCACTTGCTTAACTTGGGATGCAGTGGAATTGCTGGCTCCTGTGCTTCAAAAAGTTTTTTCTTAAATACTGATCAGCACTTGAGGATTTCCAAGCCCTTAAAAGCAGATTCCCAGGGTAATCAGCTAAATAGCTCCTGACTAGCTTAAAAATTTTCTCTCCTCAAGTCCAGGCTAGCAACTTTCCTGTACCTTTTTCTCACTGCACTGAAAATTTTAAGCACAACCATGTTGTGATCTCTGTGGCCAAGACAGCCACCTCCCATCACATCCCCCATGAATTCCTCTCTATTCACAAACAGCCGGTCTAGGAGGGCACCTTTCCTGGTTGGCTCACTGGGTACCTGTGACAAGAACAAAGTTCAAGAATTTTCAAGACCTGTCAGTTTGTCATAGCAGAATGATATTCCCAGTTTTGTCTGGGAAGTTGAAATCTTCCATAAGGACAAGTGGGTCTGAATCCCACATTTAACTTGACTATGATTTCACAAGTGTTTTTAATAAAGGTAGGAGAAAACAGGCAGAATATTATCATAGATTCATGGAATTCTGAAGGTTGGAAAAGACCTCTGAGATCATCAAGTCCAACCATTAACCCAGCACTGCCAAGTCCAGCACTAAAACATGCCCCCAAATGCCACATCGGCATGTTTTTTGAACATTTCCAGGGATGATGATTCCATTTCCCTGGGTAGCCTGTTCCAATGCCTGACCACTCTTTCAGTGAATAAATTATTGAACTTAGCATTTTTTTCTCTCTCCCTGGAGTAGAACTAAATGATTGCTCTTTATTTCCTTTGTCCAATAATAAGAACTAAATAAATACCTCAAATAAGCAGATATTTTTTGCTTTTCTTGAAGCTGCTGGTTATCTTGTGCCTGAGGCAGGTAACATCTGCTTGTCCAGCTTATGCAGAGGATAGCTCCAAGGACCTCTGAAGTATTTTATATGAGCCTCATTACAACAGTATTGAAGAGCATGGCAGTCATAAATTGAATTATCTGTACAATACTGCAATAATTAGAGAATTAGTCTTTTGGAGATGAAAATCCAAGGCACAGAAAATTGTCCAAAGATAAGCTATGACAGAGCAACAATTAGCCTTCAGTTGGCACCCCATGGAGCAAACCATCTTCTTCTGGTGCCCATCATCCCCTGATCTGGGCTAACTCTGCTGCGTTGATGCACAGCAGAGCACAAGCCAGGTGTGTGGCTGTGCCATAAAATCAAAACTGTTTAGTGTCATTGACTCTGGTTTCTGCTGTAACCATCATCTCAGGTGATACACTCTCACAGGAGCACAGCTATCAAGCCCAGAGCTGATTTTCATTCTTCTAGCTTTGTGTAGAAGCAAATTTAAGCCAGGTGTTTCCACCTGCCTAAGTACACACTCTTGGCACAGGCAAATTTGCCAGACAAGATCCGATATTCCTGTGGATTAACCTACCAGACTCACTTTAACATTAAACCTCTGCACTAAGGAGGAGTTTCGTTTGAGACGTACATTGTGTTTCTCTGAAGCAGTTCTGCGTGGTGAATTAAATAATTCAAAGTATAATGTCCCTTAAAATTGCTCACTTTGGGTTCCTTGCATTGTAAATATTTCTATACTTCATGCTATCAGCAGATCTTTCTGGGTTAATTGTTGTTGGGAAGTCAAGGCAGCTGATATCATATTTATCAATAACTAAAGGTGTGTTTCTACCTTGAGGTGAAAATGGGGAAATATCTTGCATCTGAAATATTGTGGATAACAGCAGAAAAGGAAAATGTCATATGAATGATCTGCTTCAGGAATTAAACTCTTGTACAAATGAATCAATAGAGATCATAAACCATTATTTTAAATGATATTTTTCATATGTTATTTTCATTTTAAAATGACAAAAGTCCTAAATAATGCTTTATTTTTCCAGATTATGGCAAATTTTAAAAATACAGCAAATGTGTAAGACAAGAATACTAAGTGAACCCTACTTTGACTGTGATACTACATAAGTGAGAGTCAAATCTTTTTATGAGCTTCCTTCAAAATATTTGAATGCAGAGTTTTAAAATATGTACAATATTCTTCAAATTGCCAAAGAATTGTTAATTGCTTGAAAAATAAGGCTTTACTTAATTGTACCTGGAAGGAAAAAAAGTTGGATTTTGTGGACTTTTATTCTGATGAGTGGCAGTATAAGAACAGGATGTTTCAGGTTTCTGATTTTTCATTTTTACTGCACTCAGCTTTGTTTTTTTCTTCTGAGATTAAAAGCAAAGTGGCTGATACAGTATAAAATTAATAAAACGCAAAATTAAAGGGTTTTTTCAACTGCAAGGAGAGTCATGTTATCATTACTTTCATTTTCCTTTTTTGCCTGGCAATTTGCAGTTTTGAGAGGTAAGTATTCATTCTGCAGACATTCCTAGGTTTCTAATTTACAAAGAAGTTTGTTCATAATCCCTTAAGATTTCAGTTTGTTCATTATAGCCCTCTTTTTTTATTCAGGATAAAGTTAGATGATGCTATACAATATAACAAACAAAAACCACTTTAGTCTCTGGTAACTAGCAAAGCTCGCACTTCGCTTTTAATGCAAAAATTTTCAGCACCATTCAAGGTAGGCAAAAATGCACCAGCCTCTAAATAAGTGCATTTTCTGCACAGTGGTGCTGTCGCTCGTAAGCTGACCTGCACACGAGGCTGTGCCGCTGATGGCCGAGGACCTGCAGCAGCAGGAGACGCTTTGATCACGCACTTGCCGAACGGCAATAGTGCCTCCCGGTGGCTTCCTGTCTCATTCATCCCCGATGCCGCCGCATTTTACAGCTGCTTCTCGGCTGAATTAGATCATATTGTTCCTTTTGTATTTTGAATGCTAAATGCACACAAGTACCCTCAATTTATTGTGTGCAACAAGCTGCGGCCACCTCCCTACCTGCATTTGCAGTATGCTTTTTCCTGGCTTTTTCATATGATTATTTTCCCACAGTTGCAGTAATTGAGACTCACACTGGAAACCTCAACACACTGTTTTCTTCTCATTCTGCCTTGGCAAGATTCTGAAGGAAGATGCACAAAGCATTCTATTCCTCAAGTCAAATTTGCATCCAGAGCAATTCCTTCCGCAGCATCCTGAGCAATCTGATTGCTGGAAACTTCTCATCGTTTTGCAGAAATTATTTAATGAGTCTGTGTCCTTTAACTTAATTAGGGGCACTAGATTTTTGTGTTGCTTATGACTCTCCAAGAATACATGGGTCCACTTGACCTGTCTTCACAAAACCCACTCAATCCCTCAACCCTCAGAGAGATGATTCATGGAAAGTCACTGTTCAGGGGCTATGGGGGCAAGCTGTATTCATTCAAACAATGGTGTATAATGAGCTGAAGCAATTATGCCTTTTTTCCATGTATTTTATTCAATTGTATGTGAATTGCACAGCCCAATTAAATGTCTGTTTTGCTGACTGTGAAACAATTCCCTTTTTTTTGAAAGTGAAATAAACAAGAATAACTAATTCTGAATTTTTATATTAATATTTTAGTTTTCCATTGAAATGAAAGTGTATTTCACTTTGGGGGTGTAGTTTTGGGGGTTGCTTTTATTTTTTTTTCTTTCTCACCTTAGTACTGCACCTGAGATCTCACATGATCATGAGAATGTACCTAACCTGAATGCTCCAGGCCCTGTAAAAGTTACAGGCAACATTTGTTGTAAATAGTTACTGATTTTAGGAAGACATTTGGAGCATGGAGGTCTAAAACTCATGTCTGCCATGCACCCATACGTTATTGGCTGCATCTTCTTTTTCTGGGTGGAACTCTGTCAAAAAATATGACGAAGCCCCTGTGTCCTCCAATTAGCAGAGGTTTGCAAAGGTGAGTAGAGATGTTTTAGGTTGTAGCATGTCTCTGGTTGGGTTTTCAGAAACTGAAGAGCCCAGAATTGCTGGTGGCTTTTGCCTGTATGACTCATGACTATGCATCAACTGGTAATTATGGATTTAGACACAGCTTTAAAGACAGGAAACAAATGTGAGGTAGTGTGAATCTGTATCAGCAGCACTTTCAGAGGTAGGTGAGTGTTACCAGCATAGGAATGTAGGAGTCCTGAACTGTTTGCACTGTTGTGTCTCCTCAGATAGTGCTGGTGTCAATATCCTAAAGCTGTGGGGTTGTTAAGCTGGATATAGGCTCATTCTGACCTCTCTATGTCAGTATGTGTGCGTGCATCTATGCCATGCCACAAAGATCTGTGAATATTGCCAGGGGAGGGCTTTTTGTTGTGTTTTCTTTCACTGGAACCGTCCCTGTGACAGCTTTCCCACAGTGTTAAATACCTATTTTTATATAATGATGTTTATTTCATGTTCTTAAGCATATAAGGATAAAAAGCTATTGAAGAGTGTCCAAAGGAGGGCTGCAAAGATGGCAAAGGGCGTTGAGGGGTATCCATGCAAGCAGTGACAGAGGTTACTTGGTTTGTTCAGCCTGGAGAAGAGGAGACTGAGAGGAGACCTCATCGGAGTTACAACTTCCTCATGAGGGGAAAAGGAAGGGCAGACACAGATCTCTTCTCTCAGGTGATCAGAGACAGGGCGAAGGGAATGGCCTGAAGCTGTGTCAGGGCAAGGTTAGGTTGGATATTAGGAAAATATTCTTCACCCAGAGGGTGGTTGGGCACTGGGACAGACTCCCCAGAGAAGTGGTCACAGCACCAAGCCTGACAGAATTTTATGAGCATTTGGACAATGAACTCAGGCACCTGGTGTGATTCTTGGGGTGTCCTGTGCAAGGCCAGGAGCTGGACTCAGTGATCAGGATATTCTGTGATTCTGTGATAGGAGTGGCTGCCTCAGGGCCTGATTTTCATCTGTGTTCTGTACTTGGCCTGTTGTGCACCATGGTTGGGGAATGGTTATGTGAAACATGACAGTGAGACCTGGTTTGCACATTGCAGAAAAAGAGGAAGGGAGAATCAAGTTCATCTTGAGCCAGGTAATCAAAGCAATTAGATCCTAAATTGGAGCCAGAAAGCAACTTTGTGTGGGGCTCAAGCCTGTTTGATGAGGCTCTAAGCAATCTGATTTAGTGTGTGGCATCCCTACCCATGGCAGAGCGTTTGGAACTGGATGATCTCTAAGGTCTCTTCTAACCCAAACTATTCTATGAACCTATGATTGCAAGAAGTTTTTGTTTGCTAATGAAGTAATTTTTTTTAAAAAAAGAAAATTTTAAAAAACCCTACTAAATGGTTCACGTCCACTAGTCTCTTTCTACACCTTTATTTCTGTGATTTCCCATTGCCTCATTTGCTGTCATTGGCTTGCTCTGGTTTGTGTTCTGTAAGATTTCCTTGCTAGTTGAGTTGCTTGGGAGGGGAGAGGCAATCCCTGTCCTGCAGCAGCTTTCTCTTTGTTAGACACTTTGTCTCTCTTGCACATTCAATTCACTAGTGCCCTGTAGAAAAGAACATATTGCCTGACATGATAGTGCTGCTTAATAAGTGGTTAAATCTTTCTATGTTCCTGATATCTTGGCTTTGATGGAGATGGAAGGAGGATATTAAAAGTTTTCAGTTACAGACGTGTGCTGGAAGGAGAATCTTGATGCTGTTCTTTGGTAGCACATAAAGGTTAAGTGTAAGAGGGATATTGTGCATTAGTGATTACACAGGAAAGCATTCTGTATCTGTTAATAATCTTTCTCAGGCATGCCTGTCTAACTTTTCAGTTTTGGCAGGCTTTTAATTTAGAGCAAGTTACTTCTTTACAGCAAAAGTGGTCAGTCCAGTTAAATGATGAGTTTTCCCCCTTTTTGCTTTAGAACATCTGAGCCTCCAAGGCAGTAATTGTTTGCAATCCCCTTCTCCTGGCTCAAAAGCTCTGTAGAATTACTGTTATCAGTTTTCTGTCCTATGCCAGTATATTTGAACAGCAGGGATGCTGCAGCCCAGAATACAGGACTGATAATGGCTCTGCTGCACGTTCCTGATGTTTATGACCTGTTGTCTGGAGCACAGCAGAATTGTGGGAAGCATCTTGGGTTAAGATACATGCTGAAACTAAAGCAATATTCTGTTGAAGAGACTGATGTAAGTAAGAATCCTGAGTACTAAAAATTTTTCTTTCTAAGCAGTTCCAAATTAATTTATGACACTGAGATGGTCTGTGAGTGCCTGCTATGGCTTTCAGGGGGCTGGCTGATCACATGTTTTAGTCTAGGTGTTTTTTTTCCTTTGCTGCTCTATGTGTCTCCATTCTTTTTGCAAATGACAGGTCTGCTCAAAAGTGCCTGAATGGCAAGAGGAGAATCCAGCTGCTGATGGCAAGAGCAGACTGTTTATCAGAGCACGCTCAAGGTGCTGCTCCCAGAGCTGTCATTTTCCAGAGGAAAAGGATGTCGCATGCAGGCAGGCAGAAAGCAGACAGGCAGTGTGCACAGAGGATGGTGGGGAAGAGGGATGCAGGTGAATGGGGAGTGTTTGCAGTGAGTAGGGAAACTTCTAACACAACATCCAAACTTAGATAAAATGTGGAGACAACAAGAAAGCACAAGGTGGAAAGAGACAAGGATCAAAGCGTGAAGAAGCACATTCAGAAGAGCAGAGAAAAAGGAATGAACAGATTGATGCAGTATCATTTTTTACACAAGAAAAGGGAAGCAAATTGAAGACTTATCTATGTATGCATATGTATGTGTAGGTATTTACTGATACATACACATACATGCATAGAAAATGCACACATTTTCTTAACAGTGCCTACATGAACATCTGCTGCTAGTATAAAGTGATTCTTGTAGTCCTAGTGCATAGTTTGAAAAAGCTTATGAACCCCTTTGCTATGAGAGATAAGAGAGCTTCTCTACTTCTCAGCAGAGGGAATATTCTGTAGCATTTCAATACCATTATCTTATTCTAGTTCCTCTGTAATTCTGTGAAGTGGATGTAGAGACTTGGATAATTCAAGTGTATGAGTTAATAAATTACAGTTAGAGTATATCCAGTTACCATAATGGCTCTTAAATAATTAAACAAAGCAATCTTAAATAGAATCCTGCTACACTGCACTAACTAGGAAGGTGTCATCAGAGTTACTAAAAACCTATCCCTTAAGGTCCCATTCCACTGTGTACATACAGCACAATTAGTGTCTGCTTTGTGGGTCTGAAGGAACTGGGTGTAAATCAAAGGCACAGAGTGCTTGGAGGGAGTCGAGCGGAATTTAACGATGAGAATTGTGTAGGTTATGGAAAATGTGGCTGATGAGGATCTCTCAGAGGAACCACCAAGCCTTGCAGCAACTCAACTGTCCTGTCTGTAGGGTGGCTGTAGCCCCCTTCCAGGTCAACACAGGAGTTAATTCTTGTAAAGTTCTTTCACACTCTTCAAAGAGGACACTAGTTTTAAAATCAAGATCTGAAACAAAAATGTTATTGGAAGACAGTGGTGTGTATTGACCATGCTTCAATCAGGCCTTGAAGTCCTGATGAAAGCAGAAAGCAATGTTCTTGTAATTAGTTCCACCAACATCTGACAATTCATTTACATAGGTGAAGGATACAAAATTAGTCCTTTGTTAGGAGCCTTGCAGGACCAAAATTTGTATTTGATAGCAATGAGGTAATAATGGCATGATTGATCCTTTGAGGAGACCTAAATTAAAACTTTAAAAACCCAGAAGCCTAAAACAAAAGGAAAAGAACATTTTAAAATAATATTCTCATTGCATTCTTATACACATAAAAAAAATTAATAGTAATATAAGCATAGTTCTTTTTCATGGGAAACTAGAGATACTGTCTGAAAGCTGAGTAAGGTATATGTTATGTATATGTTATATGTAAGGTATATGTATATGCCATAAAGCATATCAACAAAACACTCGCTGGCAGAACTTTACTCAGAGGCTTTTTATTGTCTGTGGTATTTCAGATGTTCTCACAGCAGGTGGACCATATATTGTGTTACTTTCTTTAAAAAATTGCAGGAAAGCAGATGATGAAATACAAGGTGTCATCCAACACTTGTTTCATCAGTAAAGCAGACCAGTAATGCAGGTTTCTATGATTTACAATAAAGATCCAAACCACATACTCTAGACAACTCACTCAGTGCTCTTTTAATTAGAAGAACTAAGATTTATATAGTTCCTCTCATCCCTCAAATATCCCAAAGCATTTTGTGAACTCCTTTAAACACGCATTTTGAGAGGAAATACAAGGCCCATGAAGAACTTCTTGAGCAAGAAACAGTTGTCTGGAAAAATATGCAATACACCAGTTTGGGACAGGAAGAGGAGGACAAAGGTGTCAAAACAGAATGACAGATATTATATAATTAGATACACTATGAATAAAAGCAATTTATCTAAGCACCCTGGTACTGGAATCTAGCCGTTAAACTGCAGGGTTTCACTTCCCTTAGGAAAGACGTTTGTATTTTTTAACATATAATGTGAAATCAATCCAACTCGGAGTGTTGAAATACTTTCCTATGTGTGCAGCTGCAATGAGAATATATTTTTGTCACTGGTAGTTACTCTGTCTTAGTACCCAAAATAAATCAGGTGCTGTTCAGTTGCTGTAGATATAGTTCT
>WEIT01005437.1:2045-13343 GCA_013389985.1 Dryoscopus gambensis
AGTCAGTTCTCACAATATGTTTGGATGATACAATGTGCAGTCAAGCACATTTTCAGTGCTAGGCAAGTAATAATAATAGCTTATCCATATGAGTGTGAGTGGTTCAGTTACCCTTTGTTTCTTTTGCACATACATTTTTAATAGCTGTAGTGGAAGGTCCTTCCTCCCATCTACAGATCCCCTCTCCACCGCTCTCCTGAATGCACTGCTAAGCTTTTGGGCAATGCAGAAAAGAATAGGCTGAGCTCAGCAGTAAGAATTACTCACTGTTTAACTTTTAATTACACTCCACCATGCTGAATCTCCATGTGTTTGGGCAAGACATTTAAAGTAGTGTCACTTCCCTTCCAATCCCTCATTTGTAAAACTAGAAGAATATTACTTGTTTTCCCAGCAGGGATTTTGAATGGACTAATTAGCTAAGGCTTACAAAGTATTCACAGAGTGGCATCATGACTAAATTTCTGCATGAAGCTCCTTTTTTTTTTTTCCGTTCACCAGCTGAAAAAAACCCAATATGCCTGGGTTTCCTTTGCTAGACTTGTCTTAAAATACATGGCTGATAACTGTGGACTTAACTATTTTCTGAGCTGGCATTTGAATACAAAGATCTGAGTGTTATCAATAACCTGGAAAAAAACTTAAAGTTGAATAATATTTCTAATTGCAATTTTGCTACTTTCTGGAAGCAGATACATTTATATGTAGTTGTTTATGCTACTGTTGGTTCAGTTACTTTAGGAGATTAGTAAATTTGCCAGTTTCATGCCTTGGAAATCTGTGCGGGAACTTCAGTCATTCCTAAGTCACCAATATTTATCTGAGGAGGTAATCTGAGTACACAGAGCTATAGATCTATAGAATATATGCTTAACTTCCTCAGTTTCTGAGTTCTTGCTGCATACACTGATGTTCTCTCTGTATCTGATCTGAGACATCACCCTTTCTCATCCTCACCTAACTTTACCCTAACTCTCTGTTTTCAGTTCTCTACTTTTTCCGGATGTATTGTAACTCATTGTGAGTCTCCTGAATCCATCCCACTGCATAAAATCAGCTGCCCCTTCATTTTTCACTATCCTGCAGAAATCAACAGTCTTGCTTTCATCTGAGTTCAATTTCACACCTTGTTTTACCTTCCATAAGAAGGCTATATCCCTCCTTTACAATTCTTTCTGGCACACCTCTGTAATTCTGAATTCTCCCAAACTCTGAATAAGACCACAGAAAAATGGTACATGAATATATAGAACTGGTGTCTTGTCACCTCTTAGGTGTTTTCTGCAACAGCTTGTCTTTTCACCATTATCCATTCCAGTAACAGCATCTGAATTATCAAAAATTTACTAGCTTGGCGTTTTTTTACTTTCTCCCATGCATCCTCTTGCTTCCAACTTACCTTTAGGGAGGACAGTTTTCAGTCCTGAGAAGGTTTTCTTTCATTTTTCATGAAGAATATTTGGTAAAATAGTAGCTACTTTATACTTACAATCTTTTTAAAGTATAAAATAGAGTTCTCTGTAGCTTGTTAAGTATTATAGAGCACAATAGTACTCCTATATGAGCCATCTGCTATGACTTTTCTTGCTGTCTGTACTCCTGAGAAGTAGCAGGTGGTTTATGTCTCATGGAGTCTTCTGTGCTCCTTTGAAAAGAATTTGTGGAGAATTCTGATTGGGGGCACTGTTCCCTCAGAAGTTTGTAAGATTTATGCATTTATGGATTGTTCACAGTATGGTTGCAAAAATCAGAGGGGTATTTCAAAGCAGAGCCCACTTGAACACCATTTAATTCTCGGGAAGTTCACATCTCTCTGATTAGATGGAAGTACTAAACAAGGAAGAGTCTAAGTCACTTACCTGAAGCACGGCAAGATGGATTCCTAAACAGTATTCAGTGCTGTAAAATACACAACTGCCTTAACTCCTTGCTCAGTTTCTTTTGCATAGGTTCCTAAGAATTCCATCCCCTCCAAATCCAGCCAAGGAATCTCCCAAGACAATAGGAAGATCAGGGATGTACGTAAAATTGCACTGCTTTCCATGACTTAGAGATGTTCCATGAATGAAAATTCGCAGCACAGAACCCCTCATAAAGTTAGTCGCTTAAGCTCTGTTGTGATTTGACGTGCTCGTCACCCAGTCTCTCAGAAGGATCAAAGTAGAGACACTTCAAAGCATTCCCTGCAGCAGTCTCTGAGCACATGGAAATGCAGTACTCAGGAATTGTGAGATTCCTACAAATTTTTGATAAGATCAGGATTATGCAGCTACTTCCAGAGAATTTTGAGGATCATTTTTCCAGGCTGAGGAACATAAATTTGATACGTATGCCTGAAAATCTTGGGAATGTAGCCCTTATAGGCTTCCTCATATGAGTTGTAAAGAAATATCTTTAGAAGGCAGTTTAAAAATAAAAAGCCAATCATTGCACCTTAGAAAGAAAAGACCAGTCATTTAAAGTACTGTACAAATTTTAAAAAATGTAAAGCATCCTCACCTCTAGTCACACTCAACAAACATTTATGATTCTTCTGTCACTGAAGGTTTTGATACCTGCAGATAAGTCTAAACTAAGGCAACATTGTCGTGTTAACTTGATGCTTATGTTTTAAAAGAGAAGGCATGAAATTGGATTAATTTATGAACAAAATATATTCTTTGCTCTCGTTATACTTTAGTAATTTTGTGGTTTCCCTTCTGGCAGTGTTGTCATCTGAAGAGATATCTAGTGAAAACATGAATTTAATGATTTGTCTTATAAATCAATTTGGATAAAACATACACCTAAAATTTGTTAACTAAGAATCTTTCCTGCCCATATGTAATGTCATGCCCAGCTCCAAAAAGCATTTTCCTGGGACAGGACCACTGTAAATGAAAAGTCCTTTGTAATCAATTGATGTTCTCATTTTTTTCTCCTTTTCCCTGTTTTTTATTTTTAGAGGAAAGAGCATTCTTGATTCAAGTGTTGTGTTGTGTTAGGCCACATTAGAGAGATAACAAAGAAGAGTATGACTGGCTGGCAAGGCACAACCAAGTAATTGTATTCGTTACATCTGACCTGCCTCATTGTTTGTTCATCTGAATCCTTTTTTGCCCTTGCACTGATCAGAGCATTCAAAACTTTGTTTATCAACTGCTCTTTCTGTCCTAGTTCTCCCAAAGGCTGGAAACTCCAGCGGTGAGCTCTGCCAGTTGCTGCTGCAGAAGGTTCAAGAGGCTTCTGCCCCTGCTTCCAAAGGGAGACTGCCACAGTAGTGAGAGTGTGCCTCTTGTCAGATGCCACAGTTCACAGCCTGGTGCATATCCTGCCTTGTATATTACCTAAAAATGATGGCTATTATATTTTTATGTCAGGTCAGGAACTGCAGTATCTGAGAGACCAGTACACATAAACTCCTCGTTGCTGCTACCAAAAAAGCAGAAACCTTAGGTAGAGAGTGAAAGGATAGGTTGAAGTCTATAACCTCCTAAACCACCTCAATTAAATTAGCATAACACCATCTGCCAAAGGCCTTAGGCAAGAGTTAGGAAGGTTAATATGTAGTTTGCCACCTACATAGAGAGGGAAAACATAAATGAACTCCAGTCACATTACTGCTGCTTTTCAGGAGAAGCATGTACGGCTGTTTACTGCATGTCCTGCCATTGCATTAAGGAGACATTATTTAAGTATTTTGTGTCTTCACCAAAAATTTTCAGCTGTTTAGATTTTCTCAAATGACCGTGGTTTTTTGATGCATATTCTACTCCAGTTTAATATTAAGTACTTGTACTGAGCTGGGTATTTGGTTTTAGGATAATTCCATCTTTAATTAAAACTGGAGAGTGTAACTGTTTGGTATAATTCCTTTTAATGTAAGACATCGTTTAAGTTGTAAAATGCTGCCACAATGATTTAACTTTTTCACAAATAATTCCCTGCCAGTCACTCTATATAAGAGCTTTGCAACTGTTATGACAATTAGTTTACTAAGTAATGCTCTACAGAGATGGAACTTCATAAACAAATTCTTTATAGACCTTTATAGCTAACAACTAAAAATGTATGGCAATATTCCACTACATTTTTTACTATATTGTTTATTTTTTCATTCTGTGCTTGTCCTAAAAAGTGTATCATCTAGTAAATTAAGTTATTCTACAATAACAATAGTAGTTTCTGCTGAACAAGTAAAAGCAAGTATATCATGATGAAATTTGTGGAGGAAAGCTTGTGTGGACGGTTCAAACTTCAAGAATGCTGATAAACAGGTTGATTGAAGAGATATTACCTTAGGATACATGAATTCTCATACTTTATTAAAAGACATAAACATGCTCATGTCATGGAGAAACTCAAGGAACTGCTACCCTGGTGTGAAATAAACCCTCTCTGGCAATGGCAAAGTAAAATGAAGCCATGTCACAATGTATACAGAGAAAATACTTGGGAATTTTGAAGAAGCACTTCATAGCAATTACTCTGCAGATGGAGATAGGAGGTTTTTTTCAGCTGTTGAGTCCAAGATCCTTTCTCATTTTCAGTAACTTTGGTGTTGTAGATCATTGGTCCTAATATTCATTATGCTCAGCATGCTAAGGGTTTCTTGCCCTATTTTTTTCCTAGCCTAATCTCATTTAAATATTCAAATATAGGAAATCAAGTGCTCAAGTAATTCATGGTGACTGATTTGCAGATGTAAGAGACATAGGTCTGATTCTCATCATTACAGTGTTTGACTTCACATGGCTTGTAATTACAGTGTCCTTACTAACACTAACTTACAAAGTCTTACTAATGTGTACCAATTTTTCATTTATATCATCTGAGTGTATACATTTGGTGTGTCCTAGATAATATCATGGCAGGACACCAGGGAAAACTTTCCTTGGTGTCTGGGTCTTAAAATTATCATGGAATGAATAATAAAATCATAGAATGGCTTGGGTTGGAAGGGACCTTAAAGATAATATATTTTCAACCCCCCTGCCATGGGTGGAGACACCTTTCACTGGACCAGATTGCTCAGAGCTCCATCCAACCTGGCCTTGAACGCTGCCATGGATAGGGGACTCACAACTTCTCTGAGCACCCTGTCCCATTGCCTCACCATCCTCATAGTAAAGAGTTTCTTTCTAATATCTAAACTAAACTTGCTCTCTTTCTGTTTGAAGCCATTCCCCCTTGTCCTGTCACTATGTGCTCTTGTAAAAAGTCCCTCTCCATCTTTCTTGTAAGTTTTCTTCAGATACTGAAAGGCTGCAATTAGTTCACCTTAACCCTTCTCTTTTCCAGGCTGAACAATCCCAATTCTTGTAGCTTTTCCTCATAGCAGAGTTGTTCTAGCCCTCTGATCATCTTTGTGGCCTCCTCTGGGCTTACTCCAACAGCTCCATGTCCTTCCTCTGCTGGGGACCCCAGAGCTGGATGCAGCACTGCAGGTGGGGTCTCACCAGAGCAGAGGGGCAGGTCCCCTCCCTCACCCTGCTGGTCATGCTGTTTTTGATGCAGCCCAGGATACAATTGGCTTTCTGGGCTGCGAGGCTCATGTCCAGCCTGTCATCCACCAGCACCCCCAACTCCTTCCCATCAGGGCTGCTCTTGATCTGTTCATCCCCCACCTGGATTGATACCAGGGATTGCCCTGACCCACATTCAGAACCTTGCACTTGTCAAACTACATGAGATTCCCAAGGGCCACTTCTCAAGCTTGTCCATGTCCCTCTGGATGCCATCCTGTCATTCAGGTGTGTCAGCAGCACCACTCAGCTCAGTGTCATCTGCAGCCTTGTCGAGTCAGGCGCACTCAATCCCTTTGCCTATGTCATTAATGAAGATAGTAAATCACACTGGTCCCAGTATGGACTCCTGAGGGACACCACTTGTCGCTCATGTTGGTCAGGACTCTGAGCCATTGACCACTACCCTCTGGATGTGACCCTCCAACCACTTCCTAATCCATCTTATTATTTATTAGGCATCTCAGGGGCAACAAAAGACAGATTGTACCACTGTGGTGGAGGTTTTGTGGTGTCTTGACAGAGCACTTGGCTGACTGTTTAGCACATGCTAGGTGCTTCTATGCTATCATGGGAGCAGGAGTGTTCTTTAGAAGTAGATTTACCAGTTGTCAGCATTTGTAGGTCTTCTGTCCGTATCACCAAGTGGGTTCAAAGTACATAAATTTTAATTTGAAACTAAAGCAAAAGATGCAATCCCAACTGTTTGTGAGATTTCACTTCCAGAAGCTCAAACTAGGGCCAGTCTGAAATGCAAAATACCTGTAGAAGCCATATCAGCTGTTTTCCTCTCCAGCTCATTCCTATTGGTGTGCGCTGTGTGCTAGTATTGATACAGCATCTGCACCCTTACTGCCCCCCAAGCTGTCCCTGCTAATATTGCTACATGTGCCATGGTTCTAAGGAGTGTGTCATGCTCCTGCATGACCACCTTTATTTTGGGCTGATTGAGGCCTCTGGTCTCTTGCTGAGCATGAGGCAGATGTACACCCAGCCCTGGGAACTCAGAAGTCCTCCTGAGTCTTCCTGCACAGTGCTCAGATTTTTATTCCACTGGAAACAGGAGGCATTGAATATTTCTGCTGCATATGGACAGAAGATATACCAAATAAATTGCCCTTCTTTAATCTTCTATTTCAGTCATTCCTATACTTACTGATTGCAGCATTCCTACTGTGGGACAGAATGAACTGTCAAAAGCATTTTCTTGATTTTCTGCAAAATTTTATCAATTCTTTTACTGGAGGAATCACCTTAGCTGTATCCCAAGTGGTATTCATTCCTTCAGAAGAGATTTATGATTTTCATAAGAGCATGATTTTGAAAGTTTGCAGGGAAAGGAGCACATTTTGAATACAGCTGTGACAACTAATGTGGGGATGATACTAGAGCTATTGCTGTTTTGTAAAATCAGTGTTTTAATTAGGCTATAATTCTTTAGCAAGTTGCATATTTAAACTCATCGCATTCTTTTAACTCCATGTATCCTAGAGCTTTTGTAGTTCAGTTATGCTACTACAATCAAAAAAATTCCTCATGTAGCACAAGATTGGTTTTAATTTATAGCAACTTATTGTGCTTCCTCTATTACTTCTGAATTATAAATTATTTTCTATGACAGAATAAGAATAAGTAAATCATGCAAAACTTTCCTATGTAATATTTCAAATGGTAATTTCACTGTCTTGCACCATGGGAACTGTAGCATTGGAGAATCTAAGACAAAAGTCCTGTAATATTGATGTGCATCTATTTAATCCCAGATGCAGTATATCAGTGCATGTTTCATGTTGCATGACCATAAAGTAATGGAAAATTAATTTTTACTCAAAATAAGTGAAACGTAAAACTCGTTCTACTCTCTAACATTCATGCTCACCTCAAAACAACACTGATAAGAGTCTTTTTCCTCCTGGCATTGCAGTTTCCCAAACTAGTTGCCACTGTACTCTGATGCTGCTCCTTCCCTATCTGTGGCAGGTGTTCACTACAAAAGTGGATGAAGCCTTATAGGAAATCATTTTCTCCAGTGGTCATTACTGCACCTCTCGCTGTCATTACTTCACCTGCAGGGAGAGCTGGCAGAGGGGACTGCACAAGCACTTCTCATCTGCTCCAGTGCTGTCAGCTGGAGGATTTCTGTGATCCTCCACTACCAGTTTAAGCCAGAGAAGCTCACAAACCGAAAGCAGATTTGGAACAGACATACAGTTTAAATTGTTAACCCTCCTGAAGAGAAGGTACTATCAAGCATAGGAGCAGTAGGTTGGGGTGTTTTGAAGAGCTACAGCCATGTTCAGAAACTAGACTATTAAACCACAAGGTTTTCCATTCACTTCTGGTTTTTAAGCTGTATATATTTCATAGAGCAGGTCTAGTAAAATAAAGGTACTTAAAAGGGTGTAAGTAAGCTTAATTGGTTTGAGCCCCTGTCTTGGAAACATTTCTTGTCTTCTCAAAACTCCAAATTTCAAATAAGAAAGGCACCATTTGTGGTTCGAAAGATAGTCACTTCAGCTCTTCTTCTCATAAAATAATAAAATGCACAGATGTCAAGTCAGAAAATCCTGTGTATTTTGCAAGCTTTGCAGATAAGGAAAAAGAGACCAGAAAAGTGAAAAAAAAGTGCATGTTCTCCTTTAAAAAGCAAACAAACAAACAAAATTTGTTCTTGCGTTTGTCTAAAATAATATATACTTGTCCAATTATGATACAAGAAAAGTGCAGCTACCTTTTCTGTGTGGATTTTTGGGCTGAAATACTGGCTTTGTCAAAGTTAGTTGTGCTTCAGTCATTAGCTTGTGTAGGACAAATTTTCCAACCATTTGCAAGCAGTATTTTGTCTCCATCCATCTTTCTATGGAGGGAGAAGTTTGGAGGCTTACTAGAAATACAGCACAAATAGAGTTATCCAAAGAAAGGCATTCTAATTTTAAGAGTTCTCATTTTAAAGCTATATATCTGGTTTCTATTGGGTCTTCTGCTCAGCACATCTATATCACTTTTCTCTTACTCCTCAGGCAATTAACTACATCTCAGAATACCTCAGAGGGAGGTATTCCTGTCTCATTCTACCAGTGAGGAAGCCATACCACAAAATATTGAACAATTGTCCAAGGTCACTGAGCAAACAAGGAGTTGAGCTAGTAATCCCAATTCCTGTACTGTGTACTCTCTCCACATGTTTGCAGTAAAAGAGATTTTTTTTCTCACAGGAAAGAAAACTATTTTATTCTGAATTAAAAACAACTTCTGTTTCTAAAACACCAAAAGGTAAATGAAAAATCAAATTGAACCATTACACTGTTTGCTGTTATATACATCTTAACTATCTATTCAGAACAGCTCTTTCTAATCTTTTCCTGGCCACCTGTCTTAAATAATTGACCAGAAATTAATAAAATTGTGCCCAATAATTGTGGGCAATATTCAGATGTTAAATAAGGTTTATTATAATAGGGTTTATTTCACACCAGGGTGGCAGTTCCTTGAGTTTCTCCATGACATGAGCATGTTTATGTCTTTTAATAAAGTATGAGAATTCATGTATCCTAAGGTAATATCTCTTCAATCAACCTGTTTATCAGCATTCTTGAAGTTTGAACCGTCCACACAAGCTTTCCTCCACAAATTTCATCATGATATACTTGCTTTTACTTGTTCAGCAGAAACTACTATTGTTATTGTAGAATAACTTAATTTACTAGATGATACACTTTTTAGGAAGAAAAAGCGATCAGGTCTTGATTTGTACCAGGACTAAGTAATGAATATAAATAAAAAATAGTTAGGAAATAATATATTCCTATGTAAATCACATGCTGTTAATATATATTTTTATTTTTAACTTATCCATTATTGTGATCTGCCCTTTAGCTATTGCATTGTTTCCCTCTTTGCATTTGTGAAAGAGTTTAATTCAGTGCTGGAAAAATCCATGATAAGGTTGCAGAATGCTAAATTAAGAGTAAAAAAAAGTGTCTGAATATGTGATTTTCTCTAATCTTTACTCGAAGACATTTAAGAGTGTGATGATAGTCACATGGATAGACCCCTGAATTTTTCTGTGCTTTTAATAATGCATAGCTAAAATAGTAAGACATAAACAACTTCATATGTACCCCTTTCTGTGCTATAAATGTTACCATTTTGATCCCATATTCAAAGAAATTTCTCAGGTTAAAAATTATATGACCTTTTTACATTCTGACTTTCCAGTAAGAAAAAGAAAAACTAGCTAAAATTCTGCATTTAAACAGATTAAAGCTATGGAGTCTCCTAGCAGTTGATAAAAAAATAATCTTCAAAGATAGCCTCAAGTAATGATTCATCAATGTCTGTAATAAATACTGGAATCATTTCTATAACTCAGTGAACACAGTAAAGTAAATAAGAGTCCGTCTGAACCATAAAAAGCAGTGCAAAAACACTAACGTGCAGTTTCAACCATGCATAAACCAAGGCTGCTGATTGCCTGTGATGGTAAGAATTAATTTTATATCCTAAAGATGAGCTTCAAATGCCAATTCACAGGGAGCATATAGCAGATTGAAAGACATATGCAGTGTAATTAAAAGGGCTGTGCCCATGTCTTCACAGTTCTTACCAAAGTAGCTACAGCACTTAATATCACACACAAAGCAATCCTTTAGCCCAAGCACTCTCAGATTCCTCACCTATAAACTCTCTAAGTTTCCATCATGCTGCTGTAACTTATACTTTCAGTTTCTGAAAGCAAAACATACAGTATTTCTCCTTAACTAAGAATGGCAAAGTTGCCAATAACACCAAATTCCTGAAGAAACTGGACTCTCTGCCCTCAGTTATTAATCTGCCTGTGTGGATTTCTTTTTAACCATAGTCTTTGAAACCTGATAGCACTGGAGACAGAAGTGAGAAGGAAAGGGAATGAGTGTGGTCTGCCAGAGCAGAAAGACTGGATGGAAGTCTGGATGTCACTGAGGGAAGGGGAAGATCAGACTCCACAAGGTTTCTCTTCACAGGAATCAGAAAAAGGAAAAGGAATCAGCATTAAAACACAACAACCACCCTGTACATTTCTTCAGCTCTGGGGCAGTCTCTGACTTGCAGTTCTCCCAGTTACCTTTCTCTCTCCAAAGCTACACCTATTGCCTGCTCTTCACCTGAAATCCCTCTCAGTTTCCATTTCATTAATATGTCACTTTATTATGATGAAATATGTCCAGGCTCTCTTTCCTTCCCCTTTTGGCACAGTCTTTCAGAGAAAGACCACGCTCGTTCACAGTTCTCCTGTTCTCAAAGTGAAACTCAGCCTGGTAAGCAAACTTTCAACCCTTCTACTACCCAACGAGCTGCCCAAATGTCTGTGTGACTGCTGAGATAATCTATAGGACTCAGCCTTTTAAGACTTTGCCTGAAAATAGAGATTTCCAGTCTCAGGAGCTCCCTTTCTTTCTTCCCTTGGTGCTGAAAGGAAAATGTTACCTTGGAGTTCTGGAAGGGAGGAATGAAAGAGCAGCTTTCATGTCAAGGAACCTTTAATTACTAGCATGCAGATATATTGTCCATTGAAACCCCTCCTAGGAAAAAACCACTAGCAATCTGATTTCTTTTTTGGTGTGGCTGCATCTTGTAATATATTGGCACAGTGTTGTTCAGAGACTCTTGATAGTGCTGCTCCCTATCATCTTGCTTTCTCCACAATAAATATATAATCCTTTACTGCTGGATGAGTGGCAGACCACCAGGGTTTTCCCAGTTGAAGGCTGTAGTCCCAAAACTTCCACATCTGTTTTGGCTATGGATTCACCTG
>WEIT01005446.1:1450-13186 GCA_013389985.1 Dryoscopus gambensis
AAAAATCTTCTCTGGATTGTTTTTATCTAACTCTATGCTATAAATATATTCACATATTCCACAGAAAATGGTTTCTAGCTGTCTCCTTCTCCGGGCAGTTCAGAACAGTATTATTGGTGGCCTAAATAGTGACTAAGTAGTTGGGACATGTTTGTAGGAACATTGAATCAGTCTCTGTGAGTTAGGATCATTGTAGCAGATATCTGACTAACACACAGTAAAGATTTAAGGACATAATTTTGTCAGTAAGGATATTTTGACCTAAAGTGCCACAAGTGATGCAAACTCAAAAAAAAAATTTGCAGAAAATATGTTGAAACATGTTAGTCTCTTGAGTCTTTGCTAAGTATAAAACAGGTTTCATATGATATTTCATTGATTTCAGGCTGTACAGACTTCAGAACTACTGGCCACAGTGCTTTGTCTTTGGAAGGCTGGAATTCCCTGTAGCTGTTATTCACACTGACCTTTACATTGGCTCATTGTCCATACTTGTCATGGGTCAGGCGGACAAAAGCTGCTGTCCTCTTGTCAGCCAAACTGAGTCCTTTCTAATTTGTCCTTTAAGGCCATGTCACGCCTTTTGTGAATCTTTTGGCCATGACAAATCATATGAGAATGTGTTTCTTGAGGAAGGCCAAAGTGTCATATTCTCTTTTATAAAAGCTGTGAAAATCCTTTCAAGCATTTGCTCCTGCTACTGTGTACAAAATAAAGCAAAAAAAAAAAGAAAAAAATCAAGGTACTTTAGACATTCATATTGATCAGTTATTCTAGTCCTAAGATTAAACTCTGCCTTTGAGTTCCCTGTCTTAAGAAAGTTTTGCCACGAAACAGCTTTGCATGAGGAGCCACGTTCCTGATCCCCTGGGAGGGTAGCCATGGAGTCAGACACGGACAGACAGTTCCAGCTGGTGAAAAACAACCAAACTCTTTTTGGAAGACGACACTAACTTGAAACTTTGCCCACAGCTACATGTTTCCTGGACCAGAACTGATGTTAGTCTTGCTATTGCAAAGAAAGAACAGAATTAGTGCGTGACTCTTTTCATTAGCTATCTGAATATGCCTTGTCTGCTGTTACGTAACAGCCTCCTGTGAAAACTAAACATGCCTGTGGGATATTTTGTAGAAAATAAAATGATTTCTGGTGTTAAATACATGAGCCAGAGGTAACACATTGTTCAGTGTGGCATGGTAGAATCAGGCTTTTCCATTCTATCCAGCAGTCAGTTGATGCTACTTACATTTAGTTTCGGGACTTGATGAGCTCTAATTACAGTGATTAATCCTCANTTTAAAAAAAATAAAAAAAAAAAAAAAAAAAAAAAAAAAAAAAAAAAAAAAAAAAAGAGGAAAGTAGAAACTTTGGCAATGTAGGGTAAAAAATGTAGGAAGGGAACATAAATTAATAAAGACATTAGGAAAGCTACTTAAGAAAAGAAAATATCTTCTATAAAGTAAAATAAATTTTAATACACTGAAAATACCCTCCAGTTATTTTGCTTATGTATGATGCCAGATGATTTCCTGGCTGCAGAAATTTTTGAAAGGAGCTGAGTATCACCCAATAGGACTGAGGTCAGCAGACAGCAACTTCTCTTAGGATTAAGGGAGAGTTACAAAGTAGAATGTGTCTCAGCTCTCTAGGTGGTTTTGAAAAAAATCAGATGGCCCATTCTTTGGGCCTTTGAAAAATGCATTTTCACTGCTTTATCTTACAGTCTCTTAAATCATCTTACAGTGCTCTCATATCAGAAGCAATGCTAAAACACCAGAGTTGGAAATCATGCCACTACACTTAAGAAGGTTAAAAATAAGTTTCTAAGCAAGTTTTTTGCTTGGAGATCCTTTCCGTAATCAATAGAGATGAACACTTTCAGCGAGTAACCCAACCGTTCCAAAAGTAGAGATTCCAAAATTAGAGATGTGTGGTTCACGCGTCCCTGGTGTATCTACCTCTTCTCTGAGTGTAAAAGGAGGCTAGAGAAGGAGTCAGGACTTGATTCTGAACTTCCAGGTGGACAGACTTAAGAGAAATCATTCAGTTTGCTAGGTATTCTTAAAATATTCTTGCTTATGACCCTGAACTTATTTAGCCACCCTTTACACAGTCTCTTACTTCAGATATGAAATGTAGCTTTGTTCCTTTTAGGATTTTTTATCAGGTTACCCTGGTCACACATCCAAAGATACAGACTTTTGTTTAGTAAATATATCAATACAGACTGAACTATAAGTTTTGTACAATTAAATACTAAAGAGTGTGAAAAATCCCATGTGGCCAAAACTGCCATTGATTTGCAAGCAATTTAAAAAGAATCATAGAGGCATAGAATGATTTGGGTTGGAAGGGACCTTAAGGACCACCTTATTTCACCCCCTGCCACGGGCAGGGACACCTTCCACTATCCCAGGTTGCTTCAAACCCCATCCAACCTGGCCTTGGACACTCTCAGGGATCCAGGGGCAGCCACAGCTTCTCTGGGCACCCTGTGCCAGGGCCTCCCCACCCTCACAGGGGAGAATTACTTTCTTATTGTTTAAACTTATTCCCCCTGAGTTTAAAGCCACTACACCTTGTCCAGAATGAAGCACCAGACCCTATTTTGGGTCCACTAAATTCTGTTGAGCTGAAAGGTATATTGCACTTTGCCTGGTCTCTCCCTAGTTGCATTTACTGATGGAATAAGGTCACCTAGAGGACTTTCACCTCATCAGCTCATTCAGCAATATTAAGTGAACTTTGTTTTATGTTCAGACAGTTTAGCAATGATGCCTTTTATATGACTAATTTATGTCAAACATGTCAAGATTGTTTTTTCAGAAGTACTGCATCCAGTATGGCATCAGTTAGCAGCCATTCAATACACAGCTGCATACCTAAACAAGCAAAACATCAAACATATACATTTTCTACTTAGAAAATATGCTAGAAGTAAAGATATGGCAGAATTTCAATATGCAAAGGAGATTTTAGGGCCAATTTACTGTAACTTCCTGTCTTTGAGCACCCTTTTTTTCAATTTTCTCTTATAGTGCAACAACATATAACTTAATTTTTTTTTGCCCTAGTCAGATAGGAAGAAGACAAAACCCAGTGAGAATTTTTAATGTATCTGGAAGAGAACGTGTGCCGGCTTATAAAATAGCAGTCATATGGCATTGCCAATGTTGTTGTCATTGCTATGGAATTCAGTATTGTATCCAAATGAGAAGTTAAGACTAAGATGTAAGTTATTTCATTTGGACTGTGGCCATGTTTTTTTAGCCATGGTTAATATTTGTAAGAATGTCAGAGTGATCTAAATGCTTCAGCACCACTTTTAAAAAATTGTCATCCAGCAAGATTCAGACTCGCAGCTAAAGGAGTTTTTCAAAGAATAGTAGGTTTTTAAAAATGGCTAGAAATGTATAGTGAGTCTAAAGATTTTTTTTTTTTAATAAATGCTCATGTTAGGTGTTTAATCCATGTTGAGACACTTCTCATCCACCATGTAGAGGTCATTTCTTTAACACCTACAGAATGTGCACAGGAGACGAAGAGAAGGAAATTTATTCCTTTTTAGCTCTTCTGTAGCCTTCCTAGAACATTGAAGGACCTGATTGTCAGTGCAGTCCTAGACACCAAAACATGTGATAAACCCATGTTTTGAAGCAAGGCCTGTGGAATATCAGGTCAGTTTGTAGTGCAATACCTGGGAGACATCCCTAGTGTTTGAAGTACCACATCATTCTCCAGTAGCATCTGCTCTTCTGTCTGCCTCTGTATTGAACACAGCTCAGGTAACTCCAGCACTGCCTTCAAGTCATGCCTTTCATACTTCTCCCATTAAGTCACTGCATTCAATAAATTTAACATTAAAAGAAGATAACCTCACTTCAAAATTGAATAAAATATTTCTCTTCGGTTTGGCTTTGGCTGTTACAGTATTGAAGAGAAGACAAGAATGTGGATTATGTATTAACTGCTGTCATGACTCCCTGAGACTGGAAATGTTTCAGACGCAAAAGGATTGAAACAGGACAGATGTTATCATGTGTTTGTGAGTTATGATAGGTGTTATGGATCCTATTTACATACCTGAGATTCAGCCTCTAAATTAGGAATCCAGTATTCTGAAACTGGCAATTTTTCTTCTTAAAGAGTGTGTCAAGGAAAAGGAAACCTTTTGGGGCACGATTGCAATTCCCTTTGAAGCAGTTTCCATGTCATATAAAATTTTTGCATTAATTTGCAAGGGAAGCAAGAGTTACTACCAGATCCACAAAAATAAAAGTAATTTAAAAATTTCCACATGTTTTTCTTTTGCTTGTGGGCAGTTTTTTCTAAATCTAAGGAAAGGTCAGTCCTGTTTGCTTTATTACTTTGCTTTTGGTTTTTTTTTTCTTGAAATTATCAGTGTAGTCAAAGTGTTGAGAAAACATTGCTTTTTAAATTCTGGAAATTGTTTTACAGTCGGAGAAAGGAAGACTGGTCCTGGAATATTTTGTCCCAATTCTTTACTTAGCTTTGAAGATATTGTATTTATTGTGTATATTTCTTTGGAAATTCAAGTGAAGCAAAGAGATATTTAAAACTAGTATCTATAGACTGAATATTTGGCCAAGAAACATATTGACACAAAATACAACAAAACTCAAAACCCAGACATAGTATTTTACAGGTCCATTACTTTCAATTCCAGGGATTTCAATCTAGCTCTTTCAGCAAGAACATTTGAAGAAAATCTAAACCAACAAATTTGTTATGATCCCTTAAGCCCAAAGTTTGATTACAAATACTATTATCTTCCATTCATTCCCTGTTCCTGGGAAACATGCCCTGGGAAAAGAAAAGCAGTGTAAAAAGAGCCAGTGAGAAACACTGAAAAGCTTCAGGAGAAAAACAAAAATAAAACAAAAATAAACCAAGAACAAAACCAAAAAAAACCCACAAAACAACAACAACAACAAAAGACAAATTATTTTTCAGTTTCAAGTTTTACATAGTGTATAATGGTAAAGGAAGTATGGACTTCTATCCTTGTTGGAGGAGACTGATCAGGCCACATCTCCCATCATGGCATCCACTAAGAAATAATAGAAATTTCTTTTCAGTCTCTGTAACATAAAGCAAGTAGAGCTTGCTTATTCCTTTCCCAGAGAGCAAAAAGATTCGTATGAGGAATAGGCTGGAAATGAGTTTCAGACTAACGTATATCTCCACTGCTCAGTGTAGAGTGCTTGGGTTGCTCAGTGTGTATGTAGGAAGGGTAAAGCAATCTAATATTTTTGTAGATGACCAGCAAATTACAACTCCTGAAAGCAAGGAAGAAACAGAAAAGATGTTATGATTTTGATGTGTAATGATACTTCCACAGGCTGCTGCTGTCTAAATGCTACTCATACATCAACCCTTGCTCTCGGCTGTATGTGAAGTCAAAACAAGAAGACACTAAAAGATGAATTCATGGGGAGAAATCCTCACCCCACTGAAGTCCGTGAAAAGAGTCCCATTGTCTTAAACTGAACCCATCTTTCACACCTGGCATTTCCACAGTGTGACAGAAAATTCCTGTTCCAAATATTGAATGGGCTTAAAGTAGCACAGACAGCCTGGTGAAACAAGGCTATAGCTTATTCATAAAAATTACAACATTGTGGTTATGTGATGCTCTTCAGGATTTTAATTTTTTTTTCTTGTGTAGTTTTCTCACTTATTNTCCCTGTTTAATACTTTGATTGTTATATAATTGTATGCAGCTTCCAGAATAGGTTCAAAAGGAAGAGAAGTAAGAATTTTCTAGCTACTATTTCAATTAGGCTGCCAGACCAGGGATTAACACTCAGAGTTAAATTTTCTGTGATTAACATAATCTGAAAGAGGATACCATAGTGTTAGTAATTGGGATTGCAAATAATTTCATTGTTTAATGGGAATCCAGGAACTGGGTACTTCAGAATTAATTTATAGTACACTAACTTTGTTTCAGCAATATTCTTAGTCATTGTGGTACATACTCTGCTAATAAATAAACTGAAAACTGCATATTGTCCATAAAAGACGGCAAAGATATTACTCTTACATGTTGTACATTAGGTAAAAATACTTTGTGGGTAAGAACAATATCTGACCGGACTCTGAGCTGTGAGAAAAAAATCACTGGCAACATTTTTGTAAGTGATGAATTGCAGGGTTAGTAATTACTGAACATGTAGGCCTCCTTATACAGCGTGAAAGTCAGGAACCTGTCTCTTACTCCTAGAGATAGTTTGACAATGAGAATAAGCAGAAAAAAAGCTCTGCCCGGCTAGTTAATTCATAATTTACAAAATTTGGCAACTGACTTTACTGGAGCCCTGAATTTATGCCATTCCTGACACAACGCCTTATTTTAGACCTCATTTCCTTTGGTGAAAGATTTCTCATTTAGTACCTGTCCTGTTTTTCTCTAAAATATAGTGCAATGGGAATGCAGACCTTGTGCAGAAAATGGATTAATTCCTGACGGGTTTCTATGTGCAAATTTATTAGAAAAGAAGAATGTGATTCTGCAAACAATGACTGTTCTTTCCTGAAAACTTACTTTGTCCCATACCAACACCACTGGGGTTTCCACATTCAGTTCTCGATGAATAACACAAAGGCTTCTTTATCCTACAGTCCATGGTGGCTTGGGACATTCTCTGAAGGGAAACACCCCAAAATATGATTTTTACATCTTCCCACTCGACACACACACACACACACACACACAAAGAAATACAGTTACCTTTAAGTAAAGATTTTAATTTTGAAGAGAAAGCAAAACAAAAAGGACCGCACAGGGGAATACCAAAATAAGCCGTAGGGCCTTTTTCTGGAAGAAAAGTGCACCCATACAGCTACTGAAGTTAGCAAAATCAACTGTGGAGCTACCAGGGACTCTCATTTAGCTGAGAAGCCAGCATCTGGCAATGACTGATATAAAAAGCCTAGCTCACACTTTACCTTGTCTCAGTTGCTTTTTTTGGGTAAGCACATGATATTAGCACAGTCAGGAAAACATAAATCTCAACGTTGAATGTTATAAACCTCCCTTACTCCCTGTGAATTCCTGAAGTCAAACGATGTAGAAGATTTTCTGTAGCTGTTAAGGCCAAGGGCAATATCCAACTTTGCTCATAATTCAGGCCCCATTTCAAATCACTGAGCCATCAGAGACAGAATCCACGAGTTTGGGGTTCAGGTTCAACATCAGACATTTAGGTGGAAATGTTCTGCCCATGTACAGTTCATTTTACATCTTCCATAATAAAACTAGTAAAAAAATCTCTTCCAGTCACCTCCTCTGCTCGTTTCATAGGTATGGCTAGAGCTATTCCCATTCTTTTTATATCACATCCATTTCATATTAATGTTCTGCTAGTCTCCAAAATCACTGGAGGAATTTTTATATTCTCTGACAGAACACCACTACTCTCTCTGCAGCAGGCCTGGGCTGCCACATCTGAACCCCTAAGTCTCAGAGTTGTGCCATAAAAAATTGTCTGGATGGTCAAAGCCAAGGAGTGGTGGTGAATGGAGTTAAATTCAGTTGATGGCCGGTTACTGTGGTGTCACCCAAGGCTCAGTAGTGGGGATGGTCCTGTTTAATATCTTTGTTTATGATCTGGATAAGGCGATTGAGAGCACTCTCAGTCAGTTTACAGATGACACCAAGCTGGGTGGGAGTTTGGATTGCTGGAGGGCAGGAAGGCTCTGCAGAGGGATCTGGACAGGCTGGATCAGTGGGCTGAGGCCAGTGGTGTGAGGGGCAACAAGGGGAAGTGCCAGGTCCTGCCCTTGGGTGACACCAACCCCTGCAGCTCCAGGCTGGGCAGAGGGACTGGAAAGGGCCCTTTGGGAAAGGCCCTGGGGCTGCTGGTGCCAGGGGCTGGACATGAGCCCAGGGGTGCCCAGGTGGGCAAGAGGCCGATGGCCCCTGGGCTGTCCCAGCCACGGTGTGACACAGCCCCAGGGCAGGGCCTGTCCCCTGTGCTGGCCCTGCTGGGGCACCTCCAGTGCTGGGGACAGCTCTGGGCCCTCAGGACATTGAGACACTGAGGGGCTGGAGCGTGTCCAGGGAAGGGAACGGAGCTGGGAAGGGGCTGGAGCCCCAGGAGCGGCTGAGGGAGCTGGGAAAGGGGCTCAGGCTGGAGAAAAGGAGGCTCAGGGGGGACCTTGTGGCTCTGCACAACTCCTTGACAGGAGGGGGTAGCCGGGGGGGTGTCGGGCTCTGCTCCCAGGGAGCAGAGACAGGAGGAGAGGCCGAAGGATGAGGGGGGGATGGTCTAAAGTTATGTCAAGGGAGGTTTAGATTGGATATTAGAGAACATTTCTTCACTGAAAGCACAGTCAGTCATCGGAACAGGCTGTCCAGAGCAGTTGTGGAGTCACCATCCCTGGGGAGATTTGAAAGATGTGTAGATGTGACATTTAGGAACAGGCATTGGTAGTGTACCTGGCAGTGATGAACTCAATGATCTTAGAAGTTTTTTTCAATCAAAAGAAATCAATTTTTCTATGATTTTCACATAGAACTAAAAGTCTGTTGGGTTTTTTTGTCTTACTTCACGACAGTCTACCAAAATACTTTAATCATCTTTTGAATGTTTAATGTAACAATGAATCTTATATGTGAAAAAATAATTTGGACTTGAACAAAAAGAAAAAAAAAATCTCTATAGCTCTTTCATTCTCACATATAACTATTTTCAAAGTTCTAATCATTTTTAGTTTCCTAGGACCAGATCATTAGTAGCACATCTGGAAAATTTACAAGACAACTGGTTTCACTTAGGTTTTCAATGCACAAAGAGTTATGTCATTTGGATAAAGCATTTATACTTCTCAGCTGAGATTTAAAAATCACTCCTAGGAAAATCAGAAGCAATATTAAATGGGTACTGATACTGCAATTGGACAACAGGCTCCTGTTAATCTTCTCTAAAAAGCAGATGAAACATAATTCCTCACATAAAGCTAATTCTGTGGTTTCCTGGTTCCTGTGGGCTGTACTAGCAGATGGTATCAGCAGCAGTCCTTCAGCTTTGGCTAAGACTCAGCTTTTCATTTCAATTTGTTTCTCTTTAATTTCAACCGTGGGCACTATATACTGTAGCTGCTCGAGTTAGTCAAATAATTATTGCAAAGCACCGTTTGTGGTGAAATTTAATGTCTACCCACTGAACAAGAAATTGCAGATAACTTTTTTTTATTTCTTGGCAGCCAGATTTAGAGAGAGTCCAAATGACCATTTTTTAAAAAACACTGAAGGCAGATCCATGGATATGTCTTGGAGTGTCACAGACCATTCTTCCGTTTTAACATTTTGTGTCTCTTTTGCTGTGTTATTTTACAAGTGTCTTTCCTTATTAGTTATGGGCACAACTGGCAGCATAAAGAACCTTAGATCCTCAGCAGAGACTGGGACTGAAGTAGAACAGTTTGGAGCTGGTGCTACATCTCCTCACTGGTAGACATGGTTCTCCAAAAGGTAGAAGTCTCCATCCAACAACCTTGTCAAGCACAGTTAGCAGAAATTTAGAAGATAAGAAAGAATTAGTAATTCAGAAAAGAAACTGTTATTGATTTTGATAATGAGGCTGAATGGGCAGATAGATGGGCAGAATTAAGTCCTCATGGAAAATATGATGTACAATTATGTACAAAAGTGGATGTATGAGAAATAAGCATATTATTAGTGGCAATTTTTTACATAAGAATGTGCATTGTAAAATTCTTCATATTGCATTCCTAAAATCAAACATAGTTGATGGTCAGAGACCACAGAAAAAAGGAACATAACTGTAGTGGAATACCTGAATATGAGCTATAACTTAAGGATTAAATTTGTATCTTTTAATTAATTTTATTGATCTCATGTTGACAGCTTTAAGATTATTCTGCATTAACTGTATCCACTCAATTTTTATTTTTATTGATGGTATTATAATCTGTGATTGTTATTTTTTAAATAATTTTTACCTAATGACTGTTGTTAATAGTTAATAATGTTGTTAATAATGACTGTTGTTAACAAGTAAAAAGGTTTGTTATTTAAATGGCTGAGCCATATCTTGTTTGCTGTGGAGGAAAAAGGTTCATTTTAAATTAAAAAGAAAATTCTAATTTTTCTTACTTTTACTACTTTTTTATCAGGACAGAAACAGTTTATTAGTAAAATTCTGCCCCTGGTCTTATGATAAACTAATGCTATACAAAGATCTTATCCTGAGATTACGAAGAATATTTATTACCCCAGTCATTTTAAATGTCATTAAAGTGCCCAGTGAGATTAAAATAACAATATTTTCCTTCCTGATGTAACATCATGAATTCAGTTATGTACAAATGTCTTTGTAAACATTTCCTAGGGTATCCCTTAGTATCTTTTGTATAGTAGAAGACTTGTGGCTCAAAAAAAGACATCTTACAACTTTCCTTTACTAATTTTAAAGCTCTTGGAAATGTAACTCTGCCCTCGATGACATTCATCAAATATTTACCAAATGTGTCCTTCCACATCATCTTAGTATGTAACTGATGAAACATTTAAAAGCTGTCAACAATGCTATATTTATAAGTTTGACTGCAAAATCATTACATTGCCTATAAAAGTTGCCATCATTCACTAAACCTGTGGAGGCAAAAAAGGAGAGAATGTCCCTCTGGTATTTTCTGGGCAGATGTTGTGGATTTTTGAGCTAAAAGTTTGATTTCATACCTGCCATGTGTCCTCTTCACCCATTAAAGTGTTGGGGTGATTCTGGGGAATATTGGATACGAGGGTTGTTGGCATTGTGATTACTGACACCTTTTAGTACTTTAATGGTGAGAGGCAGACAAAAGTATGCCTGCTATATTAAATAAATAATTAAATACAATTTATATATAAATTTATATAACAAAATATCACAATACTTAACACTACCTTACTATTAAGGAACATAAGGAATGTGCCTTAATATTTATCGGCGTTTATCTGCTTTGTTGGATCGCGACTACATTTGTTTAATTCAAACCTATTAAGAGAATAAGGACAGAGAGAGCATTGGGTCAGCAGGAGGACGGGTGATGTGCAGTGACCAGCAATGACAATGGATGATGAGCTTAAAACAGCCATATAGATAAGAATAAAAAGAGTTAATAAGTGAGAGGATGAAACCAAGAAAAATAAAGATTAAACAGCACGAATAAAGTTCCCAGCACTGAAGTCTATTAGTGTATGAAATTATCTGCTGTAGGAAATGATAGATATCTTATTTTTTGACTCACTGCACACTAGATGGAATAAGGTATTCATAAACAGACAATAGTAGGGGAAGAAAAAGCTCTATTCTTACAAGCAGAAAGGCAACAAAATAACCTTAACAAGGCTTTCCAATTTTGTAATTTCCTTGGGACCACTTACCTGACTTAGTGGCAGAGACTGCAGAGCAGTCTGTCTGTCTGAGATTTTTAATAGGTTGTTTTAATAAGCCTTTCCTGTGATTTGTGTTTCTGATACGAACAGCAATTACCCAGCCAAGTAATGAGACTCTAATGAACATGTCTTTCCTAGATTACTTTAGAAGTTCATCAGAGAAGCTAATAGCATTGTAAAACTAAAATCTCCTTTTTTTTTCCCTTGTCAAGACACGTCTGATTGTTCTACTAAGTGCCTTCTACAAAAACAATGGTGAGAAAAATACGTGTGTGACCATCAAATACACGTTATTTTTATCTACCAG
>WEIT01005466.1:3715-26660 GCA_013389985.1 Dryoscopus gambensis
TTTGCACCACGTGCCCCAAGCAGCGCCAGCAGCGCTGCCGATGCTGCCGCAGCCAGGGCTGGCAGCCGCCGGCCGCTCGGGAGGGGCCCGGGCCGTGTCCCGGGGAGGGCTCCGGACCCGGGTGTTAGCAGAGACGGCCGAGCAGGTTTTACACTCGAAATACAGCAACCCTTCGTGCTGCCGCGGCAGCTCCCCTCCGCAGGCCCCGCGGGGCTGTGCCGGCGTTCATCTGCTGTGCCCCATCTCCACAAAACGCCCGAGCTCCGCTGCTCCGGAGGGGCCAGCGGGGCACACAGCAGGGAAAAGCCTCTTGCCCTGGAAGCTGAGGGCAAAGTTCTGAGCCACAGCTCGGGCTGGCAGCTCTGATCTCCTGCTCGTGGGCTGCGGGTGAGCCGGGCCCAAGGAGGAAGAGCCTCCGTGTGTGTGTGTGCAGGCAGGGGCTGGAGAGCTCTGCCAGGGCACCGTGCAAGCCTCCACCTCCTCCTGAGATGATTTAACCCCTGCTCCTGGCCACTGGAAGTTCTTCCCCAGGTAGGAGCTCAGGGAGCAGAGACAGAGAACAGCACAAAGCCTGCGCAAAAGGGAAGGGGGGGCGGGGAATGGCATTTTCTTGCCTTCTCCCTCTGAGACTTGTGTCTACCAGAAAATATTTACAGCAGAGAAAGGTGAACTAGCAGGAGTAGTTAGCAGCGAGAAGGCTGGCATAGCTGGCAGATGTTTATGGATATATATAAACCCCAAAGATCCTGCCACCACCGTGTGTTTTGCCTCTTGCACTCTCGGAGTTGAGGTTGTCATGACAGCAGCCCCCCTTCCTCTCCCCATGCCACCATTCCCAGCCTAGACTTTAATCTTCATCATTTTAAGAACTTTTGTCACCACGGCAACGTGACACCGACTTTTAAAAATATTTTCTAGCACAACTCAAGCGACCGTGTTTCCTGCACGGTTCCCTGTACACCTCCAGGAGGAAACATTTGGGGTTGGGCTGTGTGTGGGGCTGCCCTGGGTGTGAGATGGCAGCGGCAGGAAGGATCGTGGCACTGTCACCTCGAGGGCTGGGGCCAGGGCTTTTCCCAGAAGCTCAGGGACTTTGGAGGAAGCTCTCCTTTGCCTTTCCGTGGGGTTTGTGTTCCCACACGCCCCCAGCTCAGGTTTTCCACAGTTGGTACAGTGGGAAAAGGGAAGGAAAAGCCCCCAAGCTGTAAATAGGCTGGGTGCCTCGTCCTCAAGGGGAATTAGATACCTCACCTGCTGGGGCTGCCTCTAATCTCTCCTGGCTCTTCTCTGCATCTCTGGGAATTGTACTTCTCTGAGAGGCTTGCAGTGAATCGCTGCTGGAAATAGGTCACGGGCTTTTTTGGGCAGTTAAGAATGGCCACAGCCACCAGACAAAAGGTCTGGCCTGCTCAGGAGCTATACATAGATGTGCCCAGGGAGAGGAATGTCCGGGGTGACAGGGGAAAGGAGGCCTCAGTCCCTGAGAAAGGGACAAGACACACAGGTGGTTGGAACCCGGGGCCCGGGGGGCTGGAGATGGCTCCAGGAGGGGCACTGAGAGGTGTGCAGGGTGGTGCCAGGCTCTGTGCGGCCTCAGGGCAGGATTCCCCCCGAACAGGGACTGCAGCAGCACGGGGAGGTGATGGATGCCTGACCCGGGCGCTGGGGGTGAGGCTGCAGCCTGTGCCAGGAGGGCTCACTGTGCTCTGAGCGAAACCTCCCCGGGCCGAGGGAAAACACCTGGAATGCCCCGAGCTGCAGGCCACGGTCAGTGCAGGCAGGAGGCCGGGAGCAGCGCCGGGCAAAGCCTGCTGCCAGTGCTGGCCGGGCTGTGCCATGGCCCACGGCAGTGCCAGCCTCACCCCTGACCAGGCTGTGCCANACACCTCCAGGAGGAAACATTTGGGGTTGGGCTGTGTGTGGGGCTGCCCTGGGTGTGAGATGGCAGCGGCAGGAAGGACCGTGGCACTGTCACCTCCCGACAACAGCAACACGAGGGCTGGGGCCAGGGATTTTCCCAGAAGCTCAGGGAATTTGGAGGAAGCTCTCCTTTGCCTTTCCGTGGGGTTTGTGTTCCCACACGCCCCCAGCTCAGGTTTTCCACAGTTGGTACAGTGGGAAAAGGGAAGGAAAAGCCCCCAAGCTGTAAATAGGCTGGGTGCCTCGTCCTCAAGGGGAATTAGATACCTCACCTGCTGGGGCTGCCTCTAATCTCTCCTGGCTCTTCTCTGCATCTCTGGGAATTGTAGTTCTCTGAGAGGCTTGCAGTGAATCGCTGCTGGAAATAGGTCACGGGCTTTTTTGGGCAGTTAAGAATGGCCACAGCCACCAGACAAAAGGTCTGGCCTGCTCAGGAGCTATACATAGATGTGCCCAGGGAGAGGAATGTCCGGGGTGACAGGGGAAAGGAGGCCTCAGTCCCTGAGAAAGGGACAAGACACACAGGTGGTTGGAACCCGGGGCCCGGGGGGCTGGAGATGGCTCCAGGNGCACGGTGCCCTGTACACCTCCAGGAGGAAACATGTGGGGTTGGGCTGTGTGTGGGGCTGCCCTGGGTGTGAGACAGCAGTGGCAGGAAGGATGGTGGCACTGTCACCTCGAGGGCTGGGGCCAGGGCTTTTCCCAGAAGCTCAGGGACTTTGGAGGAAGCTCTCCTTTGCCTTTCCGTGGGGTTTGTGTTCCCACACGCCCCCAGCTCAGGTTTTCCACAGTTGGTACAGTGGGAAAAGGGAAGGAAAAGCCCCCAAGCTGTAAATAGGCTGGGTGCCTCGTCCTCAAGGGGAATTAGATACCTCACCTGCTGGGGCTGCCTCTAATCTCTCCTGGCTCTTCTCTGCATCTCTGGGAATTGTAGTTCTCTGAGAGGCTTGCAGTGAATCGCTGCTGGAAATAGGTCACGGGCTTTTTTGGGCAGTTAAGAATGGCCACAGCCACCAGACAAAAGGTCTGGCCTGCTCAGGAGCTATACATAGATGTGCCCAGGGAGAGGAATGTCCGGGGTGACAGGGGAAAGGAGGCCTCAGTCCCTGAGAAAGGGACAAGACACACAGGTGGTTGGAACCCGGGGCCCGGGGGGCTGGAGATGGCTCCAGGAGGGGCACTGAGAGGTGTGCAGGGTGGTGCCAGGCTCTGTGCGGCCTCAGGGCAGGATTCCCCCCGAACAGGGACTGCAGCAGCACGGGGAGGTGATGGATGCCTGACCCGGGCGCTGGGGGTGAGGCTGCAGCCTGTGCCAGGAGGGCTCACTGTGCTCTGAGCGAAACCTCCCCGGGCCGAGGGAAAACACCTGGAATGCCCCGAGCTGCAGGCCACGGTCAGTGCAGGCAGGAGGCCGGGAGCAGCGCCGGGCAAAGCCTGCTGCCAGTGCTGGCCGGGCTGTGCCATGGCCCACGGCAGTGCCAGCCTCACCCCTGACCAGGCTGTGCCAGCACCCAGGCCAGTGCCAGCCTCACCCCTGACCAGGCTGTGCCATGGCCCACGGCAGTGCCAGCCTCACCCCTGACCAGGCTGTGCCAGCACCCAGGGCAGTGCCAGCCCCGTCCCTGACCAGGCTGTGCCAGCACCCAGGGCAGTGCCAGCCTCGCCCCTGACCAGGCTGTGCCAGTACCCAGGGCAGTGCCAGCCTCGCCCCTGACCAGGCTGTGCCAGTACCCACGGCAGTGCCAGCCTCGCCCCTGACCAGGCTGTGCCAGTGCCCAGGGCAGTGCCAGCCTCACCCCTGACCAGGCTGTGCCATGGCCCAGGGCAGTGCCAGCCTCACCCCTGACCAGGCTGTGCCAGCTCCCAGGGCAGTGCCAGCCTCGCCCCGGAGCTGTTTCCAGTGAGGACATTACAGAGCTGTGCCAAGGAAATGGATCCCAACCCTGTTCCTGCCAGCAGCACCCCCAGCTCCCAGAGTTGGGCTGTGCCATGGCTCTTGGGCTGTTTGACTTCCACAAAGTGCCAGCCCCAGCACAGGTGAAGGTCCCTGGCCAGGGAGGAGTTAGACCCCATGAGATGAACTCAGTCATTGTTTCAGAGCTGTTGTCTGGAGCTCACCCGATGCTCCCTCTGCAGCACGTGAGAGCGGGGAGGTCTGGTGTGCCACAGGTGCCCCCTGTCCCCAGGCAGAACCAGGGACTGCCAGCTCTGTTTGTATCCATAAACACAGCCAGGACGTGGCAGGAACACAGCCCCCTTACAGGAACAGACTCTTAAATGAGAACAGAGAATTGTGTACTCAAAATTCTGACTGCCTGTGGAACAGCCCTCCTTCCCAGCCTGGGAAAGAAATCACAGCGACCTTTGTTTTCTTACTCCTTTCAGTCCCACCTGGATTGTTTTGTTTAAAATTCAGAACAGATTTTTTCAAGTCCAAGCTCGATCCCTAGGGATCCATATGATGAACAGCCGAGATTGAATATGAACTCATCAGGTCCCGCTCTGGAGCTGCAAACTTGCCCAAGAACTAAAGAACGCCTGCAGTTTCTCTTGATCAGTGCCCAGCGTTTCTCCAGTGCTGCCTGCCCCTCACTCAGAGAGCAAAGCCCACGCTTGTGACCCTGTGCTAACCCAGCCTGGGTGTCTGCAGGGCCGCGGGGGACGGCCAGAGCCACAACCGCACTCCCCAAAGGGAGCACGTGCCTGTTTGTCTGTGGAAGGGTCTCTCTGGTGGGCACAGGGGGGCAGCGCAGGCGGGTGAGGCCCTGGCACGGCCCTGGGTCTGTATTTGATTATTTTCTGTCCCAAAGCAGGGCCGGTGGCTGCTCCAGCCGGGCACAGCCCGCCAGGACGCTCCGTGCTCTGCAGGGACGCCGAGCGCTCTCTCCTAACTCAATCCTGCGCTCTAATTCCATTACAGCCACGGCAACCGGGCACAACTTCCAGCCGGGACTGCTGGGGTGCTGTCAGGGGCTGTGGCAGCCAGGGGAGGCAGCTCCCGGCAGGCCTGGAGCAGGACATGTTTCCCGTGCTGCGGGCAGAGCGCGGGCACAGCTCAGGGGGCAGAGGATGCTCGGCGCCGCGGCCTGGCTGGCACCTCGCCCACACAGAGATCCGCTCCGGGCACTCTTTGCTCCTCCTGCATTTCAGGGAGGGCAGGAGAAAGGGCAGGGGCACTGCCCAGGCCAGGGGCAGGATCCTTGGCTGCAGCCCCGCAGGGATAGAGAGGCGCTGTGCCAGGCCAGGGAAAAGCCAGGGTGGGCACGGGGAGCACAAACTGCGGCGGCTTGGTCAGTGCTGGGCTTTTCCTCAGTAGCCTGAGCAGTGACAGTTCCCCCGCCCAGACTGACACAAATTCACTTTAACGCAGGGCCACACGCCACAGGGGGCCCAGGACGGGCGACAGGGACACGAATGTCCTCCCACTCTGCTGGGCCAGCAGCAGCCATGGAAGGTTTTCCTGCTGCACCTGAGAGGGGACAAACCCACAGAGCAGCACTGGGAAAGGGAATGCTGAGAACCTGCACCTCCCAGAACCTGGGGACACGCACCCGAGGCTGCTCCCGTCCCAGCAGCACAGCAAAGGGGGAAGGGCTGGGTGAATTCTTCAGTTCCTTGAAGAATCTAGGGCAGGGAAAGCTGGTTTTTAACTACCAAGCAGCCCAGGTGGTATCTGTGAAAGTGTGAGGGATTAATTCCTGCTGTGGTTGTACACAGATCACTTAGATTACATAAGAAGTGTACTCGGGCAGAACAAAGATGTTAAAAAGCAGTAGTTAAACTCGACCTAAAATATTCTAACCCTCCATGAATATAGGCTGGGCAGGAAGAGTCCCCAGAGGCCGCCCCTGTAATTAGAAATCCTACAGGAAATGCTGCCGGGGGACAGCGATCGGGCAGGAATCCCAGGAGCCACAGCCAGGGAGAAGCAGGAGACTTGCACAGCCCTTGGAGGGGTGAAACAGCCCAGCACCCCAATAATCCCAGGGACAGGAACGGTAACAGGGGGGCAGGGGGCTGGGGGTCCCGGCACACTTCAGGGTGTCACAGCCCATCCCAGGGTCTGCAGCGGGGCCGCAGGGCCGGGGCCGCGAGAGGACGGGGCCCCCTCTGTATTCCCGGGATTCCTGTCCTGGAGACGCATACACAGAGCTGGGCCACCCTGTTCTACAGCAACCCTACAGCTCCCAATAAACCTACAGCTCCCAATAAACCGACAGCATCACCCAAACCTACAGCTCCCAGCCAAACCTACAGCATCCCCCAAACCTACAGCGTCACGCAAACCTACAGCTCCCACCCAAACCTACCGCACCACCCAAACCTACAGCATCCCCCAAGCCTACAGCATCACCTAAACCTACAGCGTCACCCAAACCTACAGCGTCACCTAAACCTCCAGCTCCCACCCAAACCTACAGCTCCCAATAAACCGACAGCATCACCCAAACCTACAGCTCCCAGCCAAACCTACAGCATCCCCCAAACCTACAGCGTCACGCAAACCTACAGCTCCCACCCAAACCTACCGCACCACCCAAACCTACAGCATCCCCCAAGCCTACAGCATCACCTAAACCTACAGCGTCACCCAAACCTACAGCGTCACCTAAACCTCCAGCTCCCACCCAAACCTACAGCTCCCAATAAACCGACAGCATCACCCAAACCTACAGCTCCCAGCCAAACCTACAGCATCCCCCAAACCTACAGCGTCACGCAAACCTACAGCTCCCACCCAAACCTACCGCACCACCCAAACCTACAGCATCCCCCAAGCCTACAGCATCACCTAAACCTACAGCGTCACCCAAACCTACAGCGTCACCTAAACCTCCAGCTCCCACCCAAACCTACAGCTCCCAATAAACCGACAGCATCACCCAAACCTACAGCTCCCAGCCAAACCTACAGCATCCCCCAAACCTACAGCGTCACGCAAACCTACAGCTCCCACCCAAACCTACCGCACCACCCAAACCTACAGCATCCCCCAAGCCTACAGCATCACCTAAACCTACAGCGTCACCCAAACCTACAGCGTCACCTAAACCTCCAGCTCCCACCCAAACCTACAGCTCCCAATAAACCGACAGCATCACCCAAACCTACAGCTCCCAGCCAAACCTACAGCATCCCCCAAACCTACAGCGTCACGCAAACCTACAGCTCCCACCCAAACCTACCGCACCACCCAAACCTACAGCATCCCCCAAGCCTACAGCATCACCTAAACCTACAGCGTCACCCAAACCTACAGCGTCACCTAAACCTCCAGCTCCCACCCAAACCTACAGCTCCCAATAAACCGACAGCATCACCCAAACCTACAGCTCCCAGCCAAACCTACAGCATCCCCCAAACCTACAGCGTCACGCAAACCTACAGCTCCCACCCAAACCTACCGCACCACCCAAACCTACAGCATCCCCCAAGCCTACAGCATCACCTAAACCTACAGCGTCACCCAAACCTACAGCGTCACCTAAACCTCCAGCTCCCACCCAAACCTACAGCTCCCAATAAACCGACAGCATCACCCAAACCTACAGCTCCCAGCCAAACCTACAGCATCCCCCAAACCTACAGCGTCACCCAAACCTACAGCTCCCACCCACACCAAAAGCCGAATACTTTCCGGAGGCCACACCCTCCCTCAGGCAGGTTTTCATCCTCTTCTCCAAGAATCAGAAAAGGAATTCTCTGCTAGCTGTGTCCGTGCCGGAACAGACCCAACACCACCAGAGCATGGCACGAAGTTCCCACAAATGGTGATGGATCCTAATCCAACCTCCTCTCCTGGCCACAGCACATGAGCCACAAGAATAAAACACCATTTTATTGGTGTTTCTCTCCAAAAAGCACACTGTGCGATGGAATTACTGAAACAAAGCCCCTTGCTTCCACCCCAATTTTGCTGTTTTCCTTCTAAAACGGCTTTGCTGCTGCATCTCTTGGAGTGTTCTTGTTAATCCAGCTGGGAATGGGGCCCGGATTCACTCCTCTGCTGGCCTGACCTCCCTCGCCCAGTGCACCCATGGAATCATTTGTTTTGTCTGCCTGGGAACCCCCAAAGTGCCGCTTTGGAATGAGTTCCCTGGGGAAGGAGCTCCTAGGAACCCCCAAAGTGCCACCCTTGGAAGGGGTTTCTTGGGGAAGGAGCTCCCAGGAACCCCCAAAGTGCCACCCTTGGAAGGGGTTCTCTGGGGAAGGAGCTCCCAGGAACCCCCAAAGTGCCACCCTTGGAAGGGGTTTCTTGGGGAAGGAGCTCCCAGGAACCCCCAAAGTGCCACCCTTGGAAGGGGTTCCCTGGGGAAGGAGCTCCCAGGAACCCCCAAAGTGCCCTTGGAAGGGGCTCCCTGGGGAAGGAGCTCCCATGGCTGAACAGCTGCTGTTTCCAGGAGTGTTTCCTGGGCTGCTTTTGGGATTTGCTGCCTTTTCAGTTTCATTGGCCGCCCCTATCTTTGCTGAATAGAGCAGGAAAAATAAATACAGCGCTCATCTTTTTCTAGCTGACTTATTACTTTACAGGGTTTTTTTTCTTTTAATCTCTTCCCCTTCAAGGAAAGAATGCCAAGCTTTTCCTTTCTTCCAGGTTGTTCTCATCAGATTTCTCTGAATTCCCTTTCCTCTCTGGTGTAGAAGTAGCCCAAGTAAGTAAAATTGGAATATTTTTACACCGAGGTAACCTACAGTGGCCGTTTATATTATTTTTAGTGCCTGTCTCCACCCTGTGCTCCCTCAATCCCTGCTCTCTTTTCATCCCCTCCAGCACAAGGGAAGAAGTTACAGAGAGCAGCTCCTACAGAGAAGCTCCGCTACAAAACACAAGCGGAGCTGCTTTAAGGACTCGTGTTTACTCTGCTCGGCTCTTGTTCAGTTGAAAGGAAACTCAGTCCTGTGGGAATCCAAAACCTGCTCACTGCACCTGTCCCGCCTTGCCCTCTACGGTTTGGATCATTCTCCAGCTTCAAGCTGGTTTAACACCACCTCACTGCTGTGAACCCCTAGGCCAGCAGCAGGAAATGTGCCCCCCCATCAGAGAAAGAAACAGCAAAAATGCTGGTAGCAGCACTGAGAAATGACCTGGGGGAATGAAGGCCCCAGGAATGGTCATTCCTTACAGCCCCCTGCAGCTGCACGGCCCAGCCTCCCCTCTCTGCACCTCCGGGGGTTCATTCAGGCATTCTGCTCCAGCTCTGGGCCGTGCAGAGCCTCGCTGGCCGAGCCTCCGCAGGCTCCCGGCTGTGCCCTCGCGGCTGCATCTGCCCTGGGATGCAGGACAGGGCCCCGCTGAGCCCGGGGGATGTGGGGCACAGCCCGCTCCAGCCTGGCAGCGGCTGCGGCACCGGCTCTCACCAGCAGTGGGGTTGGGAGGGCTCCGGGGATCGCTCCTGGCTGCGGCACCGGCTCTCACCAGCAGTGGTGGATTTAGGAGGGCTCCGGGGATCGCTCCTGGCTGCGGCACCGGCTCTCACCAGCAGTGGGGTCGGGAGGGCTCAGGGGATCGCCCCTGGCTGCTGCACTGGCTCACAGCAGCAGTGGGGTCGGGAGGGCTCCGGGGATCGCTCCTGGCTGCGGCACTGGCTCACAGCAGCAGTGGGATTGGGAGGGCTCTGGGGATCGCTCCTGGCTGCGGGACCGGCTCTCACCAGCACTGGTGGATTTAGGAGGGCTCAGGGGATCGCTCCTGGCTGCGGCACCGGCTCACAGCAGCAGTGGTGGATTTAGGAGGGCTCCGGGGATCGCTCCTGGCTGCGGCACCGGCTCACAGCAGCAGTGGTGGATTTAGGAGGGCTCCGGGGATCGCTCCTGGCTGCGGCACCGGCTCACAGCAGCAGTGGTGGATTTAGGAGGGCTCCGGGGATCGCTCCTGGCTGCGGCACCGGCTCACAGCAGCAGTGGTGGATTTAGGAGGGCTCCGGGGATCGCTCCTGGCTGCGGCACCGGCTCACAGCAGCAGTGGTGGATTTAGGAGGGCTCCGGGGATCGCTCCTGGCTGCGGCACCGGCTCACAGCAGCAGTGGTGGATTTAGGAGGGCTCCGGGGCTCCGGGGATCGCCCCTGGCTGCTGGCCAGCCTCAGCGCTGACCTCTCCAGAGCTGGGAGTGAGGGCTGTGCGGAGGAAAGCGCTCAGCCCCTTCACCGTGGGAGTGACGTGTCCTGCCCGTGGCAGCGGCTGGTGCTGGATGATCTCTAAGGTCCAGCCCAACTGTTCTGTGATTCCATGATTCCATGATTCCAGCTGGATTGTGGGCTGGCCCGTGCCTGGGTTTGCACTGACACAGTGCAGATCCCACACAAGCTGGGACTCCAGGACAGGTTCAGACCCACAGCTGGAATCAAGGAGGGCTGGCACTGTCTTTTCTCCCCAAAAAAGTCCTGCTGGAGTGGTCAAACTGCAGCAGGGCTGGAGCTGTGCCCTTGAGAGCAAGGCCTGCTGGAAGAGGGATGCAGTGCTCCAGTGCTGTGCATTTCCCATAAGGGGTGTGCTTTCCAAGAGCATTTCCAGCCCAAGGTGGAATTATAATTCCATGTCAGATGATTGTGAATGAAGCCGGATCCCTGACCCTGGAAAGCTTTGGCAGAGCAAGAAATGGGAGCAGCTGCTCCGTATGGGATCAGGCAAGGGGGCCAGCAGGGCACGAGGGAGACCTCCCAGGCAACATTAAATACCCCTTTTGGAAAGCTCTGGCACTCAATGATTTCCTGGTTCAAATAAGACCACGGAGTTCTCTCTTTGTACTCATGGTGCTCTCCCCTCCGCCCAGGGAGCCGGGATCAGGCTGCACATGAGGAGCTCTGCCAGAGCCGTGCGGGCTGAGGAAGCTGGGCTGTTTCAGAAGCCACAACTTTGGGGTTTCTCAGCAGCCTCTGAACAGCAAAAAACCAAGGTTAAACTGAGCATGGGACGAAGCAAATGCAGGGCACTAAACGTGACCTCTGCAGGTTTCCAAGCCTGGATGGGAGACCCCAGGTGTGAGTCTGCCCTGCCAGTTTGGGGCTCAGAGCCCGGGGATCCCAGGTCCGTGCCCCACACCCTTGAAATCTCACAGAGTGTAAGGGTTTGCCTCCTTCCACTAAACCTGGATTCACAGCACCATTGTATTCCACAGTTTAGTGTCCCTGGTGGGTGAGACCTGGGAATTCAGTGAAGTTTCTCCTCATGACCTCCTAGGAACTGGCGGCTTCCCCCAGGGAATTTGCTAAGAAGTGCACGGATGGGTGTGGGCACTCCCAAGGGCAGCAAACAAAATAACCTGAGGGATGAAATACTGCACAGCCCCCAGCAGGAGGACTGCAGATGGAGTCAGGAGCCGATGCCTGATGTTCCAGATATTAGTGTGGATCTCCCTAAACCACCAGGAGCCCCAGGCTGTGGAAGGATCGGAGTGGTGTTCAAATGTTTAATGAGTGATTGGTGTTTGAAGCTGAGCCCTGTCCCTCCCTAGCACAGAGACAAGAGACGATCTGAACGTCAGGATTGCCTTACGGATTCCAGCTGCGCTCCAGGTATCGTGGAGCATGCAAACACTTCTGGCAAGACAAGGAATTTGGTGGTTGTCTCCTCTTCAGACCTGCTGGATGGCAAAAGGGAAGTGAGGAGGGAAGTGCTGAGGAACGTGAGGGATGAGGTGAAGGAGCTGGAGCAGAATGTATTGGGATGCAATCAGAGGAAACCCTAAACTGAACCTCAAGGGAAAATACTGACTGCAAGGGTCTTTGTCCTGGCAGTGCCCAAGGCCAGGCTGGATGGAGCTTGGAGCACCCTGGGACAGTGGGAGGTGTCCCTGCCATGGCAGGGGAGGGGAACAAGCTGAGCTTTAAGATCCCTTCTGACCCTAATCAGTCTGGAATTCCCCGACTCCATGGCCAGCAGCATCACCTTGCTAGGGGAAAGGCAGGAGCCCACGTCGTTTAGGGCTGATGGGGAGCACACAGGCTCCTGTGGCTGCACCTGGGTCTGCCCAACCCAGCATGTCCTGGCTGTGGCTCAGTGCAGCCACGGTGACCTGGCAAGCCTGGCAAAGCCCCCAGGGGAAGGCCAGCAGTGCCAGGCAGGGCCAGGCAGGGCCAGCACACAGTCAAGGGTGGCCAGTCTGTGCTGTGCTGGGCTGTGCTGAGGGGCCAGCCCCACACCCCCCACGGGCAGGACAAGGGGATGTCCTGCTCCCAGCGCTGACCACGGCTTTGGGAAGCAGCAGGATCTCTCCCGGCCATCTCGGGAAGCGTGGCCGTGGCCGTGGCCGTGGTGCAGGAGCCGAGCCCGGCACGCCCGGCTGCCAGTGCTGCCGGCAGGAAGCAGGGAGGGCACAGCTTGGCTGTCCCACTCCCGGGAAGCTCCCAGGACTCGGACACTGCTGCCCGTGCGGTGTCACCCCCCAGGCAGCCACCTGGGCTGCCACATGCCCAGGCTTCACCCTGCAGTCAGCCTCTAGCCCTGACGGGGCTGTCCCAGGCTCTTCCCCACGCCAGCCCCGCTTGTTCCTGGCCCCGTGTCCTGTCACTGCTCTGATGCCAGCGCTGGCATGTGAAGCTGGCAGCTGCCTCCCATCCATCAGCACATCCCCTGCTCCGTGCCAGCTGCCAATTAAGCTGGCACATCGGTGTCCCTTCCCACCTTCCTGGCTGCACAGAGCGGAAGCGCCGGCCTCGGGCACTGGGTGTTGGCTGGAGGCTCGGCCAACTCTGCACCAGCTGCAGACCAGGATGGCAGCAGGAAGAAGCCCCGGGGTAGGTTGCTGCTGTCCAGCCCTCCTGCCGAGGAAATGCCTTTTTCCATCCCTTTGAGCTTGGGCTGTCCACTCCACCCACTGTGGAAACAGCCGCTCCCCACAGAACAGTTTCTCCCCACTTCCCAAGCAGCAGAGGGAGTTTTGGGGTGGTATCCAACAGCTCACGTCTCCCCCAGGAAGGAGGGAGCACGAGGGAGCACAGGCAGGCAAATTTTGTTCTCCAAATGACCAGAAAAATTGCTGGCTAATCAAAACAGGCACTGCTCCACTGATTGTGGCACCGGCTCCTCTCCCTTCCCAATCCCCCATTAGCTGATCAGGGTCAACCGCTGGGCTCTGCAGCTCTCCCCCTCTGCCTGCAGAGCCTGCAGAGGCAGAAGGAGCAGCAGCACCTCCCAGGGCAGCGCTCCTTAGGCAAGGAAGGGGCAGAGCCCCCAGGGCTGTCACCCTCGGCAGCTCCCGCACTGCTCCCGGAGCCCAGGCTGTGCTGGCAGCCAGGAGCAGGAGGGTGGGCAGGGCTGTGAGGTCCCTGCTCTGGGCTGTCACTGCAGGAGGGTGCAGGAGGCCGTGGCTGGGCACGGTGTGACCTGCTCAGGTGTGCGAGGCCCAGGAGGCCATGGCTGGGCACGGTGTGACCTGCTCAGGGCTGTGAGGCCCAGGAGGCCGTGGCTGGGCACGGTGTGACCTGCTCAGGGCTGTGAGGCCCAGGAGGCCGTGGCTGGGCACGGTGTGACCTGCTCAGGGCTGTGAGGCCCAGGAGGCCGTGGCTTGGCACAGTGTGACCTGCTCTGGTGTGCGAGGCCCAGGAGGCCATGGCTGGGCACGGTGTGACCTGCTCAGGGCTGTGAGGCCCAGGAGGCCGTGGCTGGGCACGGTGTGACCTGCTCAGGTGTGCGAGGCCCAGGAGGCCGTGGCTGGGCACGGTGTGACCTGCTCAGGGCTGTGAGGCCCAGGAGGCTGTGGCTGGGCACGGTGTGACCTGCTCGGGTGTGTGAGGTCGCTGCTCTGGGGCAGACATCAGCCCAGTTTCCGCAGTGCAGGGGCAGCTCCAAGTGCAGCAGGGATCCCCCTGCCCTGGCTGTGCAGCTGCACACGGGCTGGGAGCGGGGTGCAGAGAGGTCCCACTTCCCAGCCGCAGATGGGAGCTGCTGGCAGCAGCTGCGGGGCCCCAGTCAGCACTCGGCACAGCACGGCCAGGCTGAAGACTGCAGATAAGGGGAGAGTGCTCTGAGATAAGGCTCCTCCAAAGGCAGGGGCTCCTGGAGGAGTTTGCCGCGTGCTGTGGCTCAGGGAGGGGAGGAGGGAGAGGCTAAAGGCCAGGGGAACATGTTCCAGCCTGGCTCCAGACCTCACTGCCTGCATTCCCAGCACTCACAGCCAGCCAGGATGGAACAGTAGGGTTTTTTCCACCTTCCCAAAGTGGGCCGTGTTCTTCCTTCCCTGCCAGCTGCTCAAATGACCTTGAAGAGGAAAAGGAGAGGGGCAAAAAGTCTGTGTATGAGAAGCATCATCCTCGTGTGCTTGCAGCTCGTGTCCTGCAGTGTTTCTGCCACGGGACATGAGAGGAGACCCAGGGAGGATCCCTCACATTCCCTGGGGTGCAGCTGCTCTCTTCCCACCCATCGTGGGGTGAACTTGCTGCACGGACAGCCCAAAAAACGTGACAAATACTGCTGCTTGGCACATTTAACTGATCTGACAACAGCCCCTGAAGATCAGACAGACAATCCCGTGCCAGGACGGACCGGGGGATGCCACAGCCTTCCCCAGCTCTCCCTTCTCCTGTCTCCTTCCACAGGAGCCCCCTCCATCCTGCTGCCCTCCCCTCCTGCATCTCTTCCCCGTTCCAGAGCTGGACTGGCTCTGCCTTATGCTCAGCACAGAATACCAACGTGTCTTTTAGGTCTGGAGGGGAGAGGGCTAAAGCGAAAGTTCTTATCTGTCCTTCCCACAAGCCTGAGGTGATTTATCAGCTGAAGAGGCCCCTGTGGGATGTCTGTGACTGCCGGCAGGGAACAGACCTGGGGAGGGAGCTCGGAGTGCAGAGGGACAGGGCTCACCCCCATTCCTGCAGGGAGGAGCACTGGAGAAGGAACAACCACCCTGGATCATGGATTTTTCACTCAAATTGTGAGTTTTTCTCCTCTCTCCTGGCAAAGGACAGCCCCTGTCACCCTTCCTGTGCATGCAGGAGTGGATGGGAACGGAGGTGCTGGCTCTGCTTTGCTCCTGCCGTGGATGCTCCAGCACAGGGACACCAGGAGGTACCGGGACAGGGACGTGCTGGGCTCACAGCACGCCCAGAGTTCAGCACTGCACTCACTCACTCCAAGCACCAGAGGAACATCCCCTCCAGCTGGGCAGAGGGCCTGACAGAAGCCTCTGGACTCTGGCTGCCCCAAGTTTGTGTAATTAACTGCACGATTCCAGCCTAATTCCCTGCAGCCTCAGCAAGAGGCACGCAGTTGGGATAAAGTGTGATTAGTGGCTGTTTGGGTGATGCACACTGGAGAGGAGGCTAATCAGCCCTGTTCCAGGGACGGCCTCTCCAAACTGGGCTGCGCTGAGCAAATCAAGAGGAATTAACACCCGGCACTTTGCTGGGTGAAAAAAATATATCAATGAAGAAAAAACAAACACAGCTGCTGCGTCTTAACTGCTCTCCACCCTCTCCAGGGACTTGAGGAAAAGCAGGCCTGTCAGCTCCTTTAAGGGACATTATCCTCACAGTTTCTCTCTGGTGTTTGCAAGGAAGTGCTGCTGCTGCTGCTGCTGCTGGTTTGCTGCTTGTCAGTGCAGCACAGAGAGGCTCTCCCGAAGTTCACCCTCTGGAGCTGCTCCATGGTGCAGCAGAGCTCAGGTGATCCTAGGGGAGGGCAGCTCCAGCTGCTCCCTGCTCTCAGGCCCTGTTGTCTTCAGCCACCCTCAGCTCCTGACTCACCCCTTATGCCAGGATCTGCCCTCAGACCGGCCTCCTCCTGCTCCAAATCCACTGACACGCACACAGGCCCCGGCTCTTTCTTGGTGGTCCATCCTGGTGGATCTGAACCTTAGACACAAACACCCTGCCCAAATCTCTGCCTCTCTCCCAAGCCCCAGCAATTGGACACCCCGAGAAACCACAATCCCACCCTGGCTCTGCTCATGTCCCCTGATGGCCCCAAGCCCACTGGACACATCTCAGACTGACAAGGCTGAGATGAAGGTGTGGCTGTGCCACCCTGGGTCTGGGCTCTGTCCCTAGCGAGGAGAGTGAGCAGTGTCCCCGAGCCCCGGGGACAGCCCCTGCCCAGGGCACCTTGCAGAGGTGTGTCCATGTCCCCCAGCCCTGGGGACAGCCCCTGCCCAGGGCACCTTGCAGAGCTCTGTGGGTGTCCCCCAGTCCCGGGGACAGCCCCTGCCCAGGGCACCTTGCAGAGGTGTGTCCGTGTCCCCCAGCCCTGGGGACAGCCCCTGCCCAGGGCACCTTGCAGAGGTGTGTGGGTGTCCCCCAGCCCTGGGGACGGCCCCTGCCCAGGGCACCTTGCAGAGGTGTGTGGGTGTCCCCCAGCCCTGGGGACAGGCCCTGCCCAGGGCACCTTGCAGAGGTGTGTGGGTGTCCCCCAGCCCCGGGGACAGCCCCTGCCCAGGGCACCTTGCAGAGGTGTGTCCGTGTCCCCGAGCCCCGGGGACAGCCCCTGCCCAGGGCACCTTGCAGAGGTGTGTGGGTGTCCCCCAAGCCCTGGGGACAGCCCCTGCCCAGGGCACCTTGCAGAGGTGTGTGGGTGTCCCCCAGTCCCGGGGACAGCCCCTGCCCAGGGCACCTTGCAGAGGTGTGTGGGTGTCACAGCTCAGCGGGGCACCCCAGGGTGGCCCCTCGGGGGTGGGTGAACTGCAGCCGTGTGATCCCTGTGGGGTGACTGCACCATTCCTCTGTTCCATGGCAGGGACCATGGTGCCCTCCGGGCGGGTGGCTCAGCCCGAGCCCAGCAGGGAGCCACGAGCAGAACTCCGGTGTTTCTGCTTTCACATCACATCTCTCGCTTTCTCTTTCCAGCTGCCACCGAAGGCACGATGTTCCCCCTGACGAGGCCCTGCCTGATTCCCGGCTTCTCCCTCATAAATACTGGATGAGCAAATGGCAAAGACTCCATCAGCAGCACTCAGCAGGGACAGGCCTTCGCACGTGCCAGCGACCCACTCCTGTGTGCTGCCGCCCGTGAGGGAGGGCCCGGGCTGGGACACGGGCATGCCAAAAGCAGGGCAATTACCCTGCTCTCCTCAGTTTTATGGCACTGGGAGCTTCTGGATGAGCATTGCCGAGCTCCAGCTCCGGCAGCTGCTGCTCTGCAGGGCTCCTGGCTCGGGAAGGGCGGGGGACACAAGGGAGGAACAGGTACCAAAATCCCCCGAGCACGCGGGAGCAGAGAGGGTGACAGACACTGCAGTAACAGGGAACAGGGCCAGGCACTCCTTGGAATGAAAAACTGGGGGGAAGATCAGCACCTTTAGGGACCTTCGCTGGTGGAGTGGTGCTTGGATGAAATTAATGAAAAAGTGCTTGTACTGAAGTTCTAAATGCACTTCCAAGTCCTTTCCCAAGAAGGAGAATTTTTCCATGCTTTGCAAAGAGATTTCAGAAACATTTTCCATTCTAATGTGACTCTGGGAGTGTGGAAATTGCCTCACTCTTTCCTCTAGCCCTTGGAGTTTTCCTGCTTAATCAAAACTGGGAGAGGGAGGAGTTACAGCAGAAAATGAAGCTTAAAAATATGCCTCCTTATGAGAGAAGCAAGAATAAAATGTCATCTCTTAGCCCTGAAAAAGTTACCACATTGATTTCTGCTTCATAAAAATGAGGTTAAGTTGAATGCATTAAGCTGGCAAACTGGATAATTGCATGTCCTGAAACTGTCTTCCAAACAGCTCTTTTCACAGCGGGGCTCAGAAAATAACTTCATCAATGAGGCTGCTGCCCATTAAACCCTCACACACCTCTCTGGGTCGGGCTCTTGTCCTTCCTGAGACAGATTTCTCCTTCCTTCACCTCGGGCTGGTGGGAAAGGCAAGGCTGTTTACTTCCATTGCCGGATTTCTGGCAGGGAGAAAAGTGGGTCAAAAGCAGACCTGTCCTCACTCTGGGCTGGGGGTTCCCGGCTCCGGCTCCCCCCACACACAGAGCCCGGAACTGGGGCTGGCAAATTGTTCTCTGAAGTGGAAGCGAGAGCTGCTCGGAGGCAAAGCCCGGCCTCGGGGTTTGGAAGAGCATCCCTTCCCTTTCAGCGTGAGGGCAGGAGGAGCCCCAACCCTGCTGCGGGGCTGGCACTGCCCTGTGCCCTTCCCCATGCTCACAGCTCAGGAGGAGGCTCTGTGGGGAGAGGAAGGGGCTGACCTCAATCTTTCCTGGCAGAAAGCGACTCCACACTGCCACGCTTCCCAAAATCCCCTTCTCCTCCACCAGCCAACTTGATTTTTGTCCATGGCCCTGTGTGGGCCAAGCTCCTGCCTCGTTCGCACGACTCCCAGGTCTGGCACGCTCCTCTCCAGCCCTGCCTGGCTGAACACACCGAGTGAGGCAGGGAAATGCTGTTCTCTCCAGCTGTCTCATTAAAGGTTCCCACTTGATATGAATGCAATCAATAGCGCCTTCCTGGGAGAGGCTTTGAAGAGGAGCCATTAATTTGCACCCGCTTGCCAGGGCTGATACGCCTCAGACAAACTGGCCTCCGAGTCTGGGCTGAGGCTGGCAGAACACGGCTCTAAGAGACAAAGCCAGGCTTGGCACTGGATCAGGAGCCCAAGTGGTGACAGGAATCTCGCCATGAAAGGTTCAAAAGCTGTCCCAGCTGTCCCCAGCACCAGCACTGGTGCGCCACAGAGGATGTGCTGGCAGCAGGCTGTGCGGGCGGGGGCACAGACACACCCTGGGCTGCCCAGTTCCAGCTCCAGCTCCAGGGAGGCTGCAGCCCCTGCAGGCTGCCCCTCACGGCGCTCTTTCTTCGGAGCACAGCCCGGCTGCGGGGTACATCTGTGCTCCCTTCAGGGAACGGGCACTGCCCTTGCTGCTGCCTGAGCTCCCGGCATTTGGATGGGATTTAGAAGGTCCCTTAAGCTTTGCCATCACAATACAGGGTCGTCCAGACCCCTGTTGCTGTTACAAACACAGCTGCTGCCCCTCTGCTCAGCCCTGGAGCGCTGCGTCCAGCTCTGGGCTCCGCAGGACAAGAGGGACACAGAGCTCAGAGGCTGCGGGGCTGAGGAAGGGCCTGGAGCATCTCCGTGCCCAGGAAGGGCTGAGGGAGCTGGGGCTGGGCAGCCTCGAGAGGAGCCCCAGTGAGAGGGGCCCTCAGCCCTGCGTGTCCCTGGCTGCAGGGAGGGCTCCGGGCAGGGCCCGGGCTCTGCTCCAGGGCCCAGCAGTGGCACCAGAGGGAGGCAGAACTGCCCTGGGCACTGCCCAGCCCTGAGCAGAGCCCAGAGAGGCTGCGGATATTTTGGAGCCCTCTGGATACACTCCTGTGCCAGGGTGGTACCTTCCAGGCTGCGAGCTCCTGCCCCACACACACACATGGCTCTGTGCCCCAACCCCACACCGGGCAGTCCCACAGATGGGCTGTGAGCTCCTGCCCCACGCACACACGGCTCTGTGCCCCAAATCCACACCGGGCATTCCTACAGAGCGGCTGTGAGCTCCTGCCCCACACACCCACGGCTCTGTGCCCCAACCCCACACCGGGCAGTCCCACAGATGGGCTGTGAGCTCCTGCCCCACGCACACACGGCTCTGTGCCCCAAATCCACACCGGGCATTCCTACAGAGCGGCTGTGAGCTCCTGCCCCACACACCCACGGCTCTGTGCCCCAACCCCACACCGGGCAGTCCCACAGATGGGCTGTGAGCTCCTGCCCCACGCACACACGGCTCTGTGCCCCAAATCCACACCGGGCATTCCTACAGAGCGGCTGTGAGCTCCTGCCCCACACACCCACGGCTCTGTGCCCCAACCCCACACCGGGCATTCCTACAGATGGGCTGTGAGCTCCTGTCCCACGCACACACGGCTCTGTGCCCCAAATCCACACCGGGCATTCCTACAGCTGGGCTGTGAGCTCCTGCCCCACACACACACGGCTCTGTGCCCCAACCCCACACCCCACACCGGGCATAGACGGAGCCAGACTGTGAGCTCCTGCCCCACACACAGACGGCTCTGTGCCCCAGCCCCACACCGGGCATTCCTACAGCCAGACTGTGAGCTCCTGCCCCGCACACACACGGCTCTGTGCGCCAACCCCACACCCCACACCGGGCATTCCTACAGCCAGACTGTGAGCTCCTGCCCCGCACACACACGGCTCTGTGCGCCAACCCCACACCCCACACCGGGCATTCCTACAGCCAGACTGTGAGCTCCTGCCCCGCACACACACGGCTCTGTGCGCCAACCCCACACCCCACACCGGGCATTCCTACAGCCAGACTGTGAGCTCCTGCCCCGCACACACACGGCTCTGTGCGCCAACCCCACACCCCACACCGGGCATTCCTACAGCCAGACTGTGAGCTCCTGCCCCGCACACACACGGCTCTGTGCGCCAACCCCACACCCCACACCGGGCATTCCTACAGCCAGACTGTGAGCTCCTGCCCCGCACACACACGGCTCTGTGCGCCAACCCCACACCCCACACCGGGCATTCCTACAGCCAGACTGTGAGCTCCTGCCCCGCACACACACGGCTCTGTGCGCCAACCCCACACCCCACACCGGGCATTCCCCACTCACACCCTGCTGGTGACACAGGACACATGAATCACTGCCAGAAGGTGAGTGTGGGATAAGAAAAAGCTTTTCCCTTTCCCCGGCGCCCTCTGTGGCTGCACATCTCCTCAAATATTTGCCTGGCTCCTCATGACTCACCCAAAGCCATTTCTGATGGTGTCTCTTTGAAACTGCGTTCCCAGGGCCCAGGTGGGGAGCTGGATTTGCGTTCGAGCAGCAGAACTTCCTGCCAAAGACCAGCTCCTCCATAAAAACTTGTCTGGGTGTCTTTCTCCTGGCACAGGGCAGGGGATGGAGCACTGGGGATGCCCATGGGCTGGAGAGGGAAAATTCAATGTGCGGGAATAAAGAACATCTGTCTCCTCGTGTTGCCTGCTCTCCCTCCACAAGGATGCTGTGCTGGACAACAGTTCCATGTGAAAGGCTGTGATAAAATCTTAAAAAGCCTCTGACTAATATTCCACCAAGAGGGTTTTGCCATTTGTTTCAGGGCAGCTGGCATTTTCTCTGAGAGGAAAAGATGTCTCAATTTTTGGGTCACTTTGTGCAGTGGGAATGGAAATTCCTGCATCTTGCGTTATGGTTTTCATAAGCTCCTGCAGGCACAATAAAGACCAGTGCCTAATAAGCTTCAGAAATGAGGTAATGCAAATTTGGGAAGAAGCCCGGCCCCTCATCCCCCTCCCGGCCACATTCCTGGTGTTTGTTGAGTCTGATTTTACCCCAGGGTGGCCAGAGGTTTTAGTGAGGGACTCTCCTGGGCCTGCCTTACTGTTTCACGGGCCAGAACTGCAAACCCTGTGGATAAAGGATCCGCTCGGCTCCTCGGTGCGCAGGACCCTGCTGTGCTGCTGGGAGCAATCACTGCCCGCTCCTCCCCTCCCAGGACCCAGTCATGGATCTGCCCTACCTTCCCATCCCCCAGGCCACGCGTTGTTTTAATTGAATTTAGGAAAGGCTACAGATAGGTCAGAAGAAACCAAGGGAATTAGCAAATCAAGAGGAGAATCAGTTGGGAGCCATATTCTCAGAGCCTCTGGAAGCTCTTTCCTCGTCCTTCCACACAGGCCTCCCAGCTTTGGAGCCATTTTCTGAATAGCTGAACCTCCTGAAAAGTGGCATCATCTTCCAGATGGTTCCATCTGCACCCAGTTGTCACTGGGGGGTTATTGTGGGACCAGAGAGGATGCATTCCCTCCCTCCTAAAGCTTCTTGGTAATCTGGAAACTCAAGGGAAGGAAAGGACAGCACTCAGGCAGGTTTGCAAGGTTTCAATAACGTAATAGCCTGAAAATCACCAAATTGTCCTTTGCTTCAGGCTTCAGCTGCAAAAACCAAAAGATGGATTTTTTTCCTGACAAAAATCAGAAAAAATCCTCACTTATGATAATCTTGCCATTGTGATATATATCAAACCCAGATAGCTCCTTTCCTTCCCATCATAATCCCTCCCACAGAGTCTGCAATCAAAACATTTGGGTTGCCTTGGCCTATGTGCTATTTGGAAACCAGTTTATAGGAGCAGGATGGTGCTGTTGTTCCAGTGGATGCTCATGCGTCAAAATTTCTCAAATGATCCTCAGTACAGGTTACTGCACCCAGCACCAGCCACAGGGTGGGTGCTGTGCGTCAGGGAAAGCTCAGAAAATGGAGGGGTTTTGACTCCCAGTCTGACCTGGGTGGTTCATCCTGACTGAATCCTTGGGTTCCACGGTGTTTGTGCCCTTTTTCTTTCTGCTGGGGGACCTTGGGATGAGGTTTGTAGGATGTTCAGGGTCGGATCTCCTTTCCCTGGACACTTGGTCAGCCCAGCAGTGGGGCAGCCCAAACTCCCTGGCCCTGGGACAGTGGGACAGTGGGACAATGGGACAGTGGGACAATGGGACGATGTGCTGCAGGTCCAGGAAGCACTGCCCAAGCTGGGCACCCCAAAGAGCTGCTGGAGTAGTTCTAAAGCCGAGATAACGAGAGTTTCTCTAAGGGAGGACAAGGCAGGCCTGGAGCAGCCCTGTTTGCTCTGACCCTGCTGGACCTGTGCTCCTGGCCTGGGGAACTCCCAGCCGCTGGGGCTGCTGGTTCAGATTTGAGGGAAGGCAGGCCCCAGCCAGGGTGAGCTGCCTACACTGCAATCAAGCTCCCAGCTGCAGGGGAGACACGGCAGACACTTCAAAAAGACTCTATTTATATTCTGCCCTCCCGGTAAATTCATTCGTGGGGCCACTCATGCAAAATGCATCATGCAAATGAAACCGCCACATTCGGAATTAAGCTTATTTTCGTACTCCAGTGAACACGGGTGCATCAGATTGCTGTTCCTGCCTTTTGCCTTCCTTTCCTCTGTAGGTTGTTTGCCCAGCTGTATCCCCAGAGCACCTCTCTGGGAGCGGGGAGGATGGCAGAGGCTGCTGGGCGCCACAGCAGCGCAGGCCCGGCAGCCCTGGCAGCGCCGGCTCCGGAGCGCGCGGAGCAGCGCTGGTGTGGAACTGCCTGGCTGCCTTACAGCACCGCAGCCCCTGCTCGCCGCAGCCT
>WEIT01005466.1:37583-59701 GCA_013389985.1 Dryoscopus gambensis
ATGGGATGGGATGGGATGGGATGGGATGGGATGGGATTCCCCATGGAATTCCCTGCCCTGCCAGGAGCACGAGGCCCATGAGGCAGGGATGGGTTGGAATGCCTACACGGGCAGGTGTGTGATGGGGACAGCTCCCAGCGCAAACGAGGTGTGGGCCCGGCAGCACTCGGCATCTGCATTCCTTAAAGCTCCTGTGCTGTCCCGGACAGAATTCCCATCGAATGCAGCTGGCAGTGTTACCTGAGGCAAGATATCCTCCAAGGTCTGCACTTAGCCTTTGACTTAGATTATCTGCAATCTACATAATTGCTCACCTAATCTCCTCCGAGCAGTGCCCAATTCCAAACCGTGTTTCAAGTTCAGAACATATGCTCATATTATTACCTTAAAATATAATTACATGGATTTTGGTAAGTGGAAAATTAAGGAAGCTATTGGTTATGTAATACTTGGAGATGGCATTTGCAGTCCAAGCAAGGAAGCATTTCCATTGCTTCTCTATCATTAATTTTTAAATCTAACACTACATTATTAAACAATAATCAACACCCTACATTTTTCAAAGTAATGTCCAAACATTAATTAAATCCCAGCAGATATAATTAGGAAGGTATTATCATCCTATATTACAGATAGACTATGAGATATGAAAGATTAAAGAAACTTATTCCGAGGTACAAGTACCGCCCAGCAAATGCGGTTGTCCAGACTCAGGAGAGGTTTCCAGTCATGTTATAATCTATAATTTGATCAGTAGCAGCCAAGGGGAAATTTCTTCTCTTTTCTCTTGTAAAAATATAAATACACACATTACTTAGAGGTGTTTTTATTCCAGCAGTAATAGCTGACAATTTGCCAGCACCGCGTTTGAGGCACTGATGGATTTAAGCAATTATAAGCGGGTACATTGTGAATGATGCCCTTTCTGTGGCTCACAAACACGGGGCACTCCATCAGTCTGAGGGAGCTGGGATTGCTGCCCCTCTGCTCTGCACCCACTGCTGCCAGGCCTCCTGGGGGGCACCCGGGGGCTGGACGGGCTGCAGACGTGGCTCCGTGTGACCTCAGGAAACCCAGCAAGGCCAAGTGCTGGTGCTGCCCCTGGGTCGGGGCAGGCCCCGGGATCAGTCCAGGCTGGGGATGAACGGATCGAGGGCAGCCCTTGGAAAAAGGGACCTGGGGGAGCTGCGGGGTGAGAGCTGGACACGGCCCAGCCCCGAATCCCCCCCTGCCCTGGGCCGAGCCCCGGCGTGGGCAGCACGAAAGGGGGATTCTGCCCCTGTACCCCGCTCAGCTGAGACCCCACCTGCAGAGCTGCCCCAGCCCTGGGGCCCAGCACAGGGAGGACCTGGAGCTGCTGGAGCAAGTCCAGAGGAGGCCACGGAGCTGCTCCCAGGGCTGGAGCTCCTCTGGAGCCAGGCTGGGAGAGCTGGGGGTGCTCACCTGGAGAAGAGAAGGCTCCAGGGAGAGCTCAGAGCCCCTGCCAGGGCCTCAAGGGGCTCCAGGAGAGCTGGAGAGGGACTGGGGACAGGGGATGGAGGGACAGGACACAGGGAATGGCTTTGCACTGCCAGAGGGCAGGGATGGATGGGATACTGGGAAGGAATTGTTCCCTGTGAGGGTGGGCAGGCCCTGGCACAGGGTGCCCAGAGCAGCTGTGGCTGCCCCTGGATCCCTGGCAGTGCCCAAGGCCAGGCTGGATGGGGCTGGGAGCAGCCTGGGACAGTGGGAGGTGTCCCTGCCATGGCAGGGGGTGGCACTGGATGGGCTTTAAGGTCCTTCCCAACCCAAATCATTCTATGAATCCGCGTGGCAGCGATTTCTGCCGGACAATTTGAAGAACTGAGGACCAGGAAAGCAGAGCTTGTGTCAAGGGCAATCCACCAAGGAGTGGGTTTGCCTGAATGAGGGGACAGCTCTGTGCTCAGTGCTCAGCTGCCTTTTTCATCAGCTGCTACCTCAGGAGAGGTGGCAACACCTTGCCCTGGTGTGGGCTCTGCAGGGAGTGAGGACAAGCCACATTGGGACACTCAGCACTGCCCAGGGGAGCTGCCAGAGGAGCCCCCAGGAAGCTGCTGGGGACTGTCCTGCACAGCAGTTCCAGTCCCCGAGACACTTCCCTGGCCTCCATCTCAGTGTGAAAGGCTTTATGAATCAGCCAAGACAGACAGTCCTGACCTTCTGCGACTTTGCTGGATCCTCTTTGTCGTGTTTGCTGCTTTCCTGCCTGAGAAATGCAGCACTTTGCATTATCTCTGTGCTCCAGTGCTCCGGTCATGAACCACACGCACGGGAAGTGTTGTTCAAGCACGTGAAGAACCAGCGGAAGGGGTGCTGCCCGCCCTGCCCGGCCGGGTGCTCACTCCCACTCAGGCTGGGAGGTGAGGTGGGACGGAAGGGCCGTGGCCAGGACAGCAGCACCCCAACTGTGAGCCGGGGCCATCGCCGCCTCGGGATCCTCCAGGGGTGAGTGAACTCCCACCCCAAGTTAGTTTCAAGGACGGAGCAAACCACGTTTGCAGAGAGGCTCCTGGAGGCTGGAGCACTGCTGCCTGCCTTGCATCTGTCCCGGGATAGGGAGGGTCCATCCAGTCTGTGAAGCCCCAGCCCTGCAGGGGCTCCACAGGACCTGGGTGAGCATTTCCCAGGGATTTGTGTTCAAGCTGCCATTTGAGGAACCCCTACTCCCAGTGTTGCTCTGCAGACAAACTGCAGCACCCAGAACCAAGCTGCTCCTGCACTTCCATTCCCAGTCACGCTGAACCACGCCCCGGCACGAGGCTCAGGAGCGTCCCGGGGGATTCGGCCCCGCGGGGTCAATGCCCACCGTCCTCGGCTCCCGCTGCCTTCCTGCCTGCAGATACCAGCCTCACAAATTAAAGCCTGTCTTAAATCTATACTTAGAACCCAATCTTCCCAGAAAGGTAAAAATAAACAAGATTCCATCTCTCTCACGGAACCAGAGATAGCCACAAGAGACTTGGTTTGTTCCGGCTCTAAATTTGGAGCATGGAGGCCAATAGAGCACACATCCCATTTCCGACCAAAGCAGCATTATTAATATTTTCTCACTTGCTTGGACACAGCTATTAATATCTCGTGGAGAATTCCCCTGCAACAAGCTGCAGAAGCAGTGCAATTTTTATGGTACTGCTCCTAGGAAAGCTTATCCCCTCTCTGTCTGAAGGCCCAAAGGAGCAGTGTTTACACACTGAACCCAGACAATTTATTGCGGCTCTCACAGCAGCACCGAGGTGAGCACGCCTATAAATTGTCCTGCAGGGGGAATTCACTGCAGCAGGGGCTGGAGGCACCGTGTGAAGATGGAACGGTGCAGGTTCACTGGGAGGTTCACAGGACTCCTCGGAAGGGAAGCCGGGCCGTGCAGCCAGGGTCAGCCCCATGTCTGGGGGACTCCTGTCCCCACGGAAGGTCAGACCACTCTGGGGTCCCTGCTGAGGGAAGGGTCCCTCCCCACCCACACCCTTGCACAAGGCAGGTTCCACCCCACGGCTGGCTCGCCAAATGCCGCCGGAAGGAACCTCCATGCACACCCTCCATGGGCAGAGAATTCAGCACTGTTCTGCTGGCAGCACTGAGCCACAGCTGCACTGATGGCACACGGTTAACCCCACCCGACTGCACTCGTAAATATCTGTGGGTTCCCCTCTCCCTGCCCACCTGCAACTGAACCCCGGGGTCTCCAGGGTGCTGGATGGGCACTGATTGCAGAGTTCCCAGAACACATTATGCATGAGCTGCCGTGCTCGGGGGCTGGCGATTCCGTGTTGTTTGATCTCCTGAAATCTCCTGCTTGTATGAATATGGAAAAGTTCCTCTTTGTTTGCTGCCCATTGATCCAGACATTGACCCTTCTCCTGTGTGCATTTATCTCTGATGATTTAATAATGAAAAAGACCAATGAAGTGCGGGAAGGAAGGAAGCCCCTTCAGGGGGACCTACTGCCATGGAAACATGCCATATGTTGCTGCTGTAGAGAAGGGAGGGATCAATAAGGGCTGCAGCCTCCAAGTCATCAGCAATGTGCTGTGGAATCTGAAGGATTAAAGCCTAAAGACGTGCCTAAGTTGTGACATGATGAAGTTCAGGCCCTGGCCCATGTCCAACATCCAGCATGAGTCAAGCCCCGGCGCTCGGGCAGGCGGGCAGGGAGGGTCTGCACCAGGGAGCTCTGAGCTGCCTCAGACAGCAGCAGCTCTGGGAAGGGCTTGGTTTGTCCACTGGGACAGGAAGGAAAATGGTGTCTCTAGATGCTGTAGATGTGTATCATACAATCACAGAATCACAGAGTGGCTGGGGCTGAAGGGTCCTTAAAGCCCACCCAGTGCCACCCCCGGCCATGGCAGGGACACCTCCCACTGTCCCAGGCTGCTCCAGCCTGGCCTTGGGCACTGCCAGGGATCCAGGGGCAGCCACAGCTGCTCTGGGCACCCTGTGCCAGGGCCTCCCCACCCTCACAGCCAGGAATTCCTTCCCAATATCCCATCCAGCCCTGCCCTCTAGCAGTGGGAAGCCATTCCCTGTGTCCTGTCCCTCCATCCCTTGTCCAAAGTCTCTCTCCATGTTTCTTGTCAGCCCCTTCAGGCCCTGCAAGGCCACAGTGAGGTCACCCCAGAGCCTTCTCCGCTCCAGGGTGAACACCCCCAGCTCTCCCAGCCTTTCCTCCCAGCAGAGCTGCTCCATCCCTCTGCTCATCCTGGTGCCTCCTCTGGGCTCTCTCCAGCAGCTCCAGATCCCTCCTGTGCTGGGGCAGCTCTGCAGGTGGGGCCTCACCTGGGCGGGGCACAGGGGCAGAATCCCAATCCCTTTCCTGCTGCCCAGGCTGGGGCTCAGCCCAGGGCAGGGGGTCCTGGGGATGTCTGTCGGTTCAGAGCTGCGCCAAGAGTGGCACAGGACACACGACACCGACACCAGGGACCTTCCACACTCATCTCCTTGGGAAGTCATGTGGATGACAGGCTGCCTTCTTAACTGTTTTGTGTTGACGCGTCTGTCTTGACATAATACAAGTTTATGTGAGCTGAGGATGTCACCCTCGCCACTAGGAAGCCAAATTTACTAAAATTAAGCACTAAAATAAGGCAGAGAAATGACATGAGTCACACAAGTAGGTAAGAATCCCAGTTTGGGAGGTGGGGGGTGTGGAGGGGACGTCGCACTGCTTTCTGAGCTGTTGGTTTGCCTAGCCCTGGCATAGTCATGCCCTCATACTCCGCAGTTGTCCCCAAGGAAGTGACAAACCCAGCTCCATCATCTGCCAGCCGGGAACAAGACATCCCACCACCCGAGATGCTAAAAATGTTCCTCCTGGGCATTGCTGTGCCCCAGCTCCGCTGGGTTGGGACTCACAGCTCCAGTGTCCCCAAAGGAAAGTTGGGTCCCTTAATGGCTTCCCACTGCCGGAGGGCCGGGATAGATGGGACACTGGGGAGAAATTGTTCCCTGGGAGGGTGGGGAGGCCCTGGCACAGGGTGCCCAGAGGAGCTGTGGCTGCCCCTGGATCCCTGGCAGTGCCCAAGGCCAGGCTGGACAGGGCTTGGAGCAGCCTGGGACAGTGGGAGGTGTCCCTGCCATGGCAGGGGCTGGAACGGGATGACTTTAAGGCCCTTTCCACGCCAAACCATTCTGGGATTCTGTGATTATTCCAACATCCTGGCTCTCTGCAGAGCCCAGGTTTGGGATACCTGCCATGGCCTTTGAAGCACGCAGCACCAGGAGAGGCACCCCACGGGTCACACCCCAGCTGCAGCACGTCTGTGTGTGCCCAGCCGAGCACTGGGCCAGTCACATCCAGCCACCCCTCAAGGGACGCCCAGAAAGCACAGGGAGAGCTCCCTGTGCCTGAAGAGGGATCACACCTGAAGCTGCTGTTCAGCTGCACGATTTACTCCAGCTCTGCTCCCAGGCACACATGCTCTCTCAGAGTCTCTCTCCAACTCCCACAGTTCCCAGGATTGATGTCTGAGACAGGCAACAGCATCTGCCAGGCCTCAGCACCGTGCACGCGTTCCTACCGCGGGAGCCCTGGCTGTGCCAGATGGGGCGCGGACAGAAGTCAGACCTCGCTCCTGCTTAATGGCAGCACGGGAATGCCGAAAGCTGCCAGCAAGAGGGGACAGAAAGCAGTCTGGGGTTTTTCCAGCGGTCTGCTGGAATGGTCAGAGTCAAAGCTGCCTCCCTCGAAAGGCTCCACACTTCCTAAAGCACGTGTTCAGCGAGGACAGGGAAAGCCAGAGTGAGAGAAGGTGCTGGCTGCATGTGGCTGCCACCCCTGGCAAGGACAGCTCAGCACAGCCCTGAGGGTCACACAGCACGGGTGAGGAACTCCCAGAGGACAGGGGTCACTCCTGGTCAAATCCCTTCTTTCCCAGGTGTTATTTTGCAGTTAAAACACCCTGGCCAGCAGGGATGGCCAAGTTTTTAGTGTGGATTTGCTGTACCCAGTGAATATGGCTCAAGCCTTGGAGGCAGTGCCAAAGAAGAAGTAGAGGAGCATGGATTGGAATGGATGGAGCACATATTATGGTGTGTTCCGGACCTTCAGCTCCTCGTGATCCTTATTAATTTACAGGAATCCTCACTGGTTCACACTTTTGCTTTAGCCCTGGTGGGAAATGTTCTGCTGGCACCACTGTTCCAGACAAGGTTCAGCACCCAGTGCCAGCCACGGCCTCTTTCCACGGGGAAGGAGTGGGGTGGGAGGAGTGAGGCACCCAAGGAGGTAACGCAGTGGGACAGGAGGTGCGAGGCGCCTGTACAGGTAACGCCGTGGGACAGGAGGTGTGAGGCGCCGGTACAGGTAACGCAGTGGGGTGAAGGTGTGAGGCGGCTGTACAGGTAACACAGTGGGACAGGAGGTGTGAGGTACCTGTACAGGTAACGCAGTGGGGCAGGAGGTGTGAGGCGCCTGTCCAGGTAACCCAGTGGGACAGGAGGTGTGAGGCGCCGGTACAGGTAACGCAGTGGGGTGAAGGTGTGAGGCGGCTGTACAGGTAACACAGTGGGACAGGAGGTGTGAGGTACCTGTACAGGTAACGCAGTGGGGCAGGAGGTGTGAGGCGCCTGTCCAGGTAACCCAGTGGGACAGGAGGTGTGAGGCGCCGGTACAGGTAACGCAGTGGGGTGAAGGTGTGAGGCGGCTGTACAGGTAACACAGTGGGACAGGAGGTGTGAGGTACCTGTACAGGTAACGCAGTGGGGCAGGAGGTGTGAGGCGCCTGTCCAGGTAACCCAGTGGGACAGGAGGTGTGAGGCGCCGGTACAGGTAACGCAGTGGGGTGAAGGTGTGAGGCGGCTGTACAGGTAACACAGTGGGACAGGAGGTGTGAGGTACCTGTACAGGTAACGCAGTGGGGCAGGAGGTGTGAGGCGCCTGTCCAGGTAACCCAGTGGGACAGGAGGTGTGAGGCGCCGGTACAGGTAACGCAGTGGGGTGAAGGTGTGAGGCGGCTGTACAGGTAACACAGTGGGACAGGAGGTGTGAGGTACCTGTACAGGTAACGCAGTGGGGCAGGAGGTGTGAGGCGCCTGTCCAGGTAACCCAGTGGGACAGGAGGTGTGAGGCGCCGGTACAGGTAACGCAGTGGGGTGAAGGTGTGAGGCGGCTGTACAGGTAACACAGTGGGACAGGAGGTGTGAGGTACCTGTACAGGTAACGCAGTGGGGCAGGAGGTGTGAGGCGCCTGTCCAGGTAACCCAGTGGGACAGGAGGTGTGAGGCGCCGGTACAGGTAACGCAGTGGGGTGAAGGTGTGAGGCGGCTGTACAGGTAACACAGTGGGACAGGAGGTGTGAGGTACCTGTACAGGTAACGCAGTGGGGCAGGAGGTGTGAGGCGCCTGTCCAGGTAACCCAGTGGGACAGGAGGTGTGAGGCGCCGGTACAGGTAACGCAGTGGGGTGAAGGTGTGAGGCGGCTGTACAGGTAACACAGTGGGACAGGAGGTGTGAGGTACCTGTACAGGTAACGCAGTGGGGCAGGAGGTGTGAGGCGCCTGTCCAGGTAACCCAGTGGGACAGGAGGTGTGAGGCGCCGGTACAGGTAACGCAGTGGGGTGAAGGTGTGAGGCGGCTGTACAGGTAACACAGTGGGACAGGAGGTGTGAGGTACCTGTACAGGTAACGCAGTGGGGCAGGAGGTGTGAGGCGCCTGTCCAGGTAACCCAGTGGGACAGGAGGTGTGAGGCGCCGGTACAGGTAACGCAGTGGGGTGAAGGTGTGAGGCGGCTGTACAGGTAACACAGTGGGACAGGAGGTGTGAGGTACCTGTACAGGTAACGCAGTGGGGCAGGAGGTGTGAGGCGCCTGTCCAGGTAACCCAGTGGGACAGGAGGTGTGAGGCGCCGGTACAGGTAACGCAGTGGGGTGAAGGTGTGAGGCGGCTGTACAGGTAACACAGTGGGACAGGAGGTGTGAGGTACCTGTACAGGTAACGCAGTGGGGCAGGAGGTGTGAGGCGCCTGTACAGGTAACGCAGTGGGGTGAAGGTGTGAGGCGCCCGAGAAGGTAACGCCGTGGTTGAAGGCATGAGGCACCTGGAAAGGTAATGAGGCACTGCCTGTGTGCTCTTCAGCTTCCAGAGCACAAAGTGCCTCTCCTGCCCTGCTCTCCTGCTGCTCACATCAGACTCTTGTTTGTAATGAGTTATTCAGGCTGCAATGGAGCACAATGAATCCTCAAAAAGACTAATGCGGCTGGGATCTTGGGGCTGTTCAGGTAGCCCAGACCCCAGAGAAGAGATGAATCACCTTCTAAAAATGCAGCAGTTAGGAAAAAAAAAAAAGTCCAATTGCTTTTGATTATTTTCAGTCTCAGAAGAAACATACTGTACTGAGGCTATGCTTACCTAAGGCATCCACGTGAATCCACTATCCCTCCCCCTGGAATGGCTGCTGAATTAATTACTGCCTGTACTGGAACTCTGAGGGGCTCCCCGGGGATTGGTTCCCTTTTGACCTCAAAGCTTTTTAGGGCAGGTGGCTGAGTCTCCCCACCAGCATTTGCTAGCTGGGGAAACTGAGGCACGGAGGGGCAGATATTCCAGAGGGCCTTGCTGCCTCAGCAGAATGGAGAGCAGAGACCAGGAATTCTGACATCCAACCCAGCATCCGAAGGGCACTCAGCTCTCAGCTTCAGCTCCTCATGCAAGGAGCCTCCGGGCTCCGAAGCCCCTTGCAGCTGTGAGGAGCTGTTACTGTCCCCCAAATGTCCCTGCTGAAATGAGGAAACCCAGCAGAAACCGGGGGCAGCAGGAGGCTGAGGGAAACGAGGAGGGCCTGGGGCAGGCTCTGAGGCAGGAGGGGGAAACACTCAGGCCGTGGACATGTAAAAGACACCGTCCCCAGCAAGGACAGTGTCACACCCCTGCCACAGAGGGTGCTTTGAATCGCAATCAGACACAATGGAAAGAATTCAGCGGTCACACTCGGGACATTTAAGGCCTTTCCCTTCCTGTCAGGCTGGTAGGAGGAAATTTGGCTTTTCTCCTGCCTGTGTGGCACGGAATGTGCTCACACACTCCTGGACAGGAGCACGAGCTGGGGATCCAGGCACTCCCACTCAGCACCTCCCCGCCCTTGGGCAGGACCTGGGCTGTTGCTGGACCTCTCCTGCTCTTTCCAGGACATGCTGCAAATTTCCTGGCTTGTGATGTGGTGGGGATTCCCAGGGGGTTCTCCTCTATCAAATGCTGCAGGGTCTCAGTGACCTGCAGAGTCCTCTCCAGCCATCTGTTCCCATCGAGAACCTTCCAGAGCAAGCTGGAGCCGCAGCCTCCTCCCTCCTGAGCACCCCAAACCCCCGCTAGGACACGGGGAGTTCTGGAAACTCGCTGTGGCTCTGCTGTGCTGTGCTGCTCCTCAACACACGGAGTGCCAGGGACAGGCAGACAAACAGTGATGGGCACCATGAAAAATGCTCAGATAAATCTTTGCCACTATGGGCCGGACTTGCCCTGCTCTATTTAAGTCAGTGGAACGAAGCCATTGAGCCCTGGGGGAGCAGGTGCCAGCCCTAAATCATTTCTTTGATTAATTGTTCTTGGGAAGGAAGAATTCATTAAGCATTCCGCTCAGCAATTAGAAATAAATATATTTTTAGAATGAACGACCTGCCAGAAACAAGTTGTTTCAGAAATATGTTCAGCTTGATGCATTTTCCATCAATACAGAGCGAGGAGGCTCCAGCCTGCCAGAGGGACAGGGAAAGGGACACTGCAGGGACAGGCAGGACAGGGCTGTCACTGAGGAGCCACTGTGATGTCTGCACCACTCAGGTTCAGTCCGTGTGAGCAAGCTGAGAGGAAATAAAGGAGTTTTTCTCCATATTCCTATTCCAGCCGTATGCTGGGAATAAATCTCCCTGCTATTTCACGGGAATATGACAAAGCTGTCCCTACACACAGCTGGGGCAGAGCAGATATGAGAGCCATGAAAGCCCAATAAATAACAACACCCCCCTTGTATTTGCACTGTGGCACCAGGCTCAGACCAGCTACAAGGGCACAGTGAAATACCAGCCTCCGTCAGGAGTTTGGGACAGGAATTGCCACAGGCTTCAGACGTGAGGCCCGCTGGCACAGCGGTTACCACAGGGACAGCAGGACAGGAGCCTGCTCCAAGGCAGCGACAGCCAGGCCCTTCCCTGCCCACTGAAGGTGCAGATGCCACCAAACGAGGTGTAAGGGTGTGTTTTCAATTTTAAATCCATACTTCGAGGCAGGAACTCAGCACAGGCTCTCTTCATGCCTGAGCCCAGAGAAGCACATGGAACTGTGAGGTGGGCACTTCTAGAAAAATCTACTTCTGGTCCTGAGTGTGGAGGAGGAAACCCTAAAAGAACCTAAACACGCTCTGGGATCTGAGAGTCACAGCCACAAAAGACTATTCCAGGCTTTTAAGTTTTGTGCCTTAAAAGAAAAGACAAGCCTTATCCTTTGGTTGTGGTGCCTAGAGGCAAGTCTGTTCCCTGCCCTGTTTTGGGAATGGAGGATGGCAGCAGTGTCTCAATGAATTCCAGCTTTTCCAAGAAGAACACGCTCTCAAAGGGCCCTCTTCTCCAAAACATGAAACATCCCTGTAGCTCTTCCTTCTGCACACACAGCACCCAGTTTCAAGGCCACTGCAGCAGGCCCCGGCTCAGCCTTTGATTTCAGCGGGGATGTGCTGGGATATCACATAAATTGGCTGGGAACTCATGCACTTCCAGCATGATTACATGATTTCTGTGGTTCTTTTTAGTTAATCCAGTCTTTCTGCTTAAGCTCAGAGTAAGGCGGGAGCCAGGGTTTTGCTCGTTCTTTCATCCCAGCAGAAATGTCAGTGCAGTGCCACAGCCCAGCTGGGAGCCCGGGCACCGAGAGAGCTCAGGGAGGCTGAGGAAGAGGAGGAGGAGGATGGGTCAGTGGTGACCTGGGGAAAGCTCTCCAGTCTCTGCAGCAGCACCCAGTGGGGAACAGCTCAGGGTCTCTGACTGGAGGCCAGGCAAAGCAGAGAGCACAGCAGCTCTGCTCTCCAGTGTATCCACACCCATCTTAGCTCATTAGATATGCAGATGGTAAATTAGGGATCTCCTTCAGGAAAGGCATCCTTGAATCAGAAATAGCTGTTCTGTGGGCAAAGAGCAGAAAATTCAGGGCTCTGAACCACTTCCACTGTGGCAAGAGAGCCCCAGGCTCCCTGAATCCTGCCTTGAAGAGCCACTGCACAAACACGGAGCTGGCAGTGGAATGTGGGATCAGTGACAGCAGCGCAGCACCAGCAGATCCCCCCTGGGTAATTCGGGGTTCCCATACAGGACATGTGGCCTGGGGTGCCCCCAGGGAAGGGAACTCATTCCCGGGGCCATTCTCGCCCGTGAATCTGGCTCCACGTGTCTGCTAATGAACCTCATTTCACAGCAGCGATGATCAACCCGCCTGCATCCCCGAGAACCCGGAGTGTGCAGCAATGATCTCAGCCAGCCCCGTGGCCGGGCCGAGCCGAGGGAAATGCAGCAGAAGCGCTGCAGCTGCAGGGCAGGGCCTGAGCTGCACTGAACTGCACTGCCCTTCCTCACAGCGTCACCTGCCTGCCTGCAAAGGGCAGGAACATCCTCCCTGCCTCTTCCTGACCCACCCAGGGCCATACTTCACCTAGGAAAAGCAAGTTTTCTAAGAGCTTGAGAGGAATTCGCTGCCCTCCTCTTGTGCCCAGCTGTAGGGAAGCCATGCTCCACTCTGAACCATGCAACTGGAGGAATAGCCAACCCTGTTGTTTTTCCCTAACTGGGCTGCAGACCTTAGGATCCAAGTTTGGGGCAGGCACAAGTCTCCACTGACCTGTCCTGACTTCTGCCCTTTCCCCAGAAAAATCTCGGCCACAGGGGTGTGGAGAGAAAGCAAGGCCTAAAGCTTTGGGCTGGGCCAAGGCGATGGGAGGGCCTGACTGCAGGCAGCTTGTTGAGCTGTTCCACAGCTTCTCTCTGCACCTCACATCTCGGAGACTGGGAAGAAATGCTGCTGGCCTGCCACTCCTGAGAGCATGTGTGTGATGACTGCGCTGGAGGAAGTGTTTGAGAACAGCTCAGCCCTGTGAGAGCAATAGCCCAGAACAGCTGCCAACTCCCAGGGGGTTTCATCCCTGACTTCACCCAGCAGTGTCTCCACAGCCACGCTCGTGGATTGCTCTGCCTCCCATCCCCATGGACAAGCCGGCACCCCTGGCATCTCCCGTTCACCTGCAGAGAGGGTTGTGCTGATGGGGGGACTGAGCTTTGGGGAGATTACGCTGCTTTTTGTCCTGCCGTGGGAAACACAGGACTGGAAACACTTCTGAGGGGGTTCAAGGTGGGAGGAAGAGCAAAACAGAGGTGGCGGTGGTCTGGCAGTGGGAATGGCCATGCTGTGGTGGCAGGCAGAGGGATCTCTGTGCAGGTGTTGGAGGGACTCAGCTCTGGCTCACGCTGCTCCCAGCCCCAGCACTCCCAAGGCACTTCATTATTAGCTGCACCCCCGATGTTATGCATTAATTTCCACAGCAGACTCATTCACAACACACCCACCCACACGCAGCAATGGCTAGACAGACACAAAGCATGCAGCAGCCAATTATTGGGGGTGGGAACAGCTTGCATGAGCTCATGATGAAGCTTAGCCTTAATTCTGCTGAGCTGGAGAGGCTGGAGCTGTGCTCTGCTCTCCTGACTGACTGCGGAGCGCAGAGCAGGGCAGATGATGTCAAGGCAAATCTTTTTTTGTCTGCAGTGCAGATTTGGCTGTGTGAATTTACTTGCAAATGAGGCTTCCAGATCCCCCGTTGGAAAGCAGGAGTCCTGGGCCGTACCCACAGCCACCACTGTCAGCCCCAGCTCCTGCTCGTGCTGCAGGAGTTGCCCTGGCTCGGAAGGCTTGGGCCCAGCTTCCCAGCAGGATCTGCAGGCAAGGAGAAGCCAGTGGGATCACAGGAGGGGATGAGGGAGGAGTGCCTGTGCTGCAGAGACAGCAGAGGAGCCCATCCCAATGGGAATGAAGGAGGAGAGACCCCAGCGGTGCAGCCTTGCCCGTGGTTTCACAAGCTGAGTGCCAGGAACTGCCCGGAAGCACTCAGGGCTTAGCCAGCAGCCGTGGCACATCTGGGGTTTGCCTGAAGCACGCCTGTGACCCCGGGTTCTGCTCCAGGTCCCAGCGGGGGACAAGCGTGGATGTCCCAGCCACGGCGCGCAGGGAATGGCCCTGGCCACGGCTGGCACGGAGCACACTCGTGTTTGCACTGAAAGCCAGGGGCCACCACACGTCAAGAGATCCACCCAGCTTCAGGGATGCTTCCCAGAGCTGCCACCCCACAGCGGGGACAGACAGCTTGCAGCTCCTGTGCCAGACCTGGTGTTTGGGAGTGTTTACTGAAGGCAGGAGTCACACATTCCCCAAGAACGGGGTGGCACACCCTGCAGGACACATGACTGGTGAGGGGAAGGTGGAACATTTTCCTCTTACAGCATCTCCAAGCCCCATGCAGGGGCTGCACAATTCTCACTTAGGGACATGAAAGGTAAAACCCATCTTGTCTGCCTCTCCACGCAGGCTTTTTTCCTATCTTTTCCAGCCTAGTTCTAAATGTGCCAGACAATACAGCACCATACACGGAACTCGAGAGTATTGGGAACCTCTTATTAAGACAAAGGAACTGAGGATTCAGAAATCCCCTCACAGTACACAGATCCACTGCTTTTTGGGGTCCCAATAAAAGATGGACAATAGGTGAGGCAAATCTACAGCACTACACTGAAAAGGTGGATCCTGAAGAAATCCTCATGGAACTGCCTGGTAGAGACCAACCCCGCCCTTGCTGGTGTCTCCTCTGGCATTTGCTGCTGCATTAAAATATTGTAGAGCCCCTCAGCATCTTCCATGGCCCCTGGCAGCGCCATCACCCCTTTCTTTAAAGCTGGAGAAATGAAGGCATGGAGAATTCAGTTCAGGATGGCTCACATGTCCAACCTGAATGCCCGACATCCCTTCCAGCTTGTCCTTCTGTCTGCTAGGCACTGCTTGTCATTCCAAGTGCATCCACAGCTAAATGAGCACGATACGAGTGCTTTGTATGGGCATCAAGGAGAACAGACCATCATCTGCAGTCTAGACTGGTCCCTCCTCCTGCCCTCCCCACCATTCACAGGAAAACAGGGATGGAAAAATATATTCCTCTTGTTATTAATAGAAGCATAACTTGTGCATGCATCAGTACTTGGAAGCGAAGGGGGAAAGGTCAAGCATCAAGAATCTGTGCTTAATGAAAGTGGGTTTGCTATTGTTAAAAAAGCTGCACCGAGCCAGGCACCATTATCTTTTCCCTTATCTCCTGGACCGTTGGGAGAGCTGGTCCAGGCCAGGCCAGGAGTGAGGGGGCACTGCCCCGCTGTGCCCGCTGCAGCTCCCTGCAGAGCCGGGGTGTCCCTGCGCCGGCTCTGCGCACCTGGGCACAAAGGCTGGCACAGGGAGGGCCCCCCCTGCCCCCAGCGCCCCGAGACGCGCGGCTGCCCTGCTGAGAGCCGGCAGTGCCGAGCCGAGCCAGCCCCTCGCCCTGAGATCACAGGGAAGGAAGGGCTTTGTGGAGTCCCCCAGTCTCTGGAATGCAGCTGTTATCTCCTCCCAAGCGCTGATAACTGCCACTCGTTGCTTTCCCACACCCAGCACATCCAAACGCACCTCCCCGGGCTTCCCAGGGTTTTCCATGCCCTGCCCGTGCTCAGGTGGAATGAGGATCACGCTGTAACAGTGCCCAGGGTCCGAGCAGGAGCACGAGGAGCGAGTCCCAGCAGAGCTCCTGTGCTCCCAGTCCCGCCGGAGCTGTGACAGGGCTGAGCAGTTACTCCCTGCACAGCTCCTGATTGCCTGGCACTCACAAACACCCTGAGCACAGCCGTGACAATCAAAACCCAGGAGTCAGAGCTCCTACACTCGAGTCAGGAGGCAACCTGCAGCTCCTCTCCTGCCTCTGAGCTCTGGAACAATGGATGCGCACGCACAGATGACCTCTCCGTCCAAAGAGGCCGAGAGTTAAATCCTTAATTAGCACATTTGGACGAGTCACCACAAATGAGATTAGCTCTCGTGCACGGCTGCGGAAGCTGCTGTGCCCCTGGACCGTGGAAGTGGTGGGCCCTCGAGCTGACCTTGGAATTCCCCCTTGGATGCTCATCTGCTTTGCTCTCACGGCACTGTCTTCCCCTGCTGCCTGCAGGATCTCCTCAGGAGATAAGAGCCCGGTTTTCCTCCAGCCTGGTGCTAACACCAGCCACGGGGTGACCACGTTTGATGCTGCACGCAGGGAACAATTCCAGTTTGGAAAGGGACTTCCCAGCTAGCAAAGCACTCGGCACGGGAAAGGGGCAGGAAAAGGTCTTTGTAAGAGCACCTTGTTAGCCCAGGACACATCTGCTCCCCCTGCTGTGTTTCTGGAGTTGTGAGCGCCGTGTCTGCTGACGAGCCCAGGTTTGGTGCTGTCAGCACTGCAGAGCTGCACGGAGCCAAGCCGTGTCCTGCTCTGCCCCGCGCCTCGCCGAACCCCAGCCCGCTCACGGGGCCCTGCGCCCTCCTCACTGCTCGTCCTGGAGAGCAGCGTGCCCTTCGAACGGGCAGCACTGCTCGGGCAGGAGCCCCGGTCCTGCCCCGCAGGCCCAGCAGTGACCGGGCTGCAGCCACCCCACCAGGGAGGCTCGTGGGGACGAGCTCTGGAGTGCTGCTGGGGGGAGAGGTCATCCAAACGTTGCAGAAAGGAACTTAAATCAACCCTGCTCACCGTAACGACTCTGACTCTTCCGCAAGGGAAGCGAGGAACTCTCCTGAATCTCTAGACATCCAAAAGGCAATGATGTCACCAGCTGGGGGATGAAAGATGGTTGTGGGCACTGCACCTGCATCCACAGCCCCGGGAAAGCGTGTGGGACACACAGCTGGGAAGGAGCAGGGCAGCACCTGGGTCCTGCCACGTGCAAATAAGGCCGTGTTCCTTCCACGCCGGGGAAGGGATACCAGAGATCTGTCAGAGCTGGTGATGTTCCTAATTCTTCCTCTTGGCCTCGAGTTCTGGAAATGGTCTCATCCCTGCTCGCAGCCTGGCCCGTGTTCAGCCACAGAGCTCGTGGCACAAACATTTCGGGGGCAAATCTCAAGTAGCCGCTTCCCCGCAGCCTGACCTTTCCCTCACACTCAGCAGTGGAAATGGGCTTTTTGAAGTTCCCAAAGGGAGCTGGCACCTTGCTTTTTGAGTGACATTCATCTGTAGGTAAATTGATTTAATAGCTTGTTAGAGTGCCAATTAGAACCAACAATAACTCAATTGACCTATAACTGCCTTGGCACCAACACAGCCTTCAAAAATAAGAGAAAGGAGGAAATCTCTGCTCTGGCAGAGATGAGAGCTCAGATAGTTGGTTTTGAGAGCAAACTGAAGGATTCATGGGCTTGCTAATGAGATGCTCATAACACATCAGAAACAAAGACAAATTTCAATGGTTTCAAGCTAAAATGACACTATGTTATCTCCAGACAAAGATCACTCTTTTATCTGTGTAATAAATGGATTTCAGTGCAGCAGCAGTGACTCTGGAGCAGAACAAACCTCGGTGCCACAGAAAGCACTAGCACGGTTACCTAACCAGAATAACACTGGATCCAAACCCCAAGTTTACCTCCTTAAAATAGTGCTGCAAAGTCCTACACTGACTCTGTGGGTTTTACCCTCAGAAACCACATCTTTCCTTCAAACAAAATCTGTTTTGTTCTCCTGCGGTGGAGACTGTGCTTCCAGACAAATTCATCACATTAAATGCATAGGTCTGAGGATTGAGATCTTTAAAAATTGGAAAATGGGTTACTTTTGTCTAAACATTGGCAGTGTCCAAGGAGAAGGAGAAGGATAATGTGGAAGGGTTTTAACGTACTAGGAAAAATGATCCATTCTTAAGTCAGGAAGGGGATGGAGAAAACTGAGATTGCTGGAGGAGCTAGAAGGACAACGGCAACCATGAATATGTAGGAGGAGAAGGAACTGATTTGGAGAGACCTACCCAGAGAAAAAGCTGAAGGGTGAGGACGGAGACTGGAACTGAGTAATTGCCAACCCAACACACTGGAACATTGCAAGGGGTGAGGGGGAGAGGCATCACTGAAAACAAGGTGGAAATCAGTCATCAGGTGAGAAGGAAGCTGGATATTGGGATCTAGGACTGGCCGGACAGGACACCTGCCACGAGGAGCTTAGAAAATGGAGATGGCACTGGGGGGATGAGAAACACAAACCTCAAGGGAGAGGTGGGGAAGGCAACAGGTTGGAGAGAGTGGGGCTGAAGGTGAGGAGGAGAACACAAGCAGGGAGTTTGTGACAGGCAGAGAGCAAGTCCTGTGGAGCCTGGAGTAACCCTGGGGTGTGGGGCAGCATCTTCCCTTTGCTGTGACTCCCTGCTACGGCCACTGCTCCATTCAGAGCAGAGGGCTGTGCAGCACAGCCTTGGAGAGCTCCACACCTGCTAACGAACCCAGAGATATTGTTGTGCCAAGAGCAGAGACCGAGCTGTTTTTAAAATCCTAACAACTGCACCAAACACTGCATTAAAAATCAGACCGCAAAGTCAAAAGCTCGGGGTAGGAAGCAGCAGGCGGGAGCTTGGCTGTGCTCTGTTACAGTCACGCCATGGATCAAACCAGCGCTTCCCAGAGAACTCCTGCCCCCTTCAGGGTGCGAGGGAGGGCTTGGGGCAGGCGTGGGCAGGAGGAGATCTGCTATAGGAGCCCGTCTCTTGCCCAGCCTGGCCGGTTTGCAGGGGAAGAGACAAGGAGCTGCAGGGTGGGGGGTGATGGCCAGGGCAGGTGAGCAGAGCCCCGAGCCTCCCCTCTGCCAGAAAGCTCCTGCAGAAGAGTCCGGCTAGGAGCCCAGTCCCAGAGAAACTGGAACAACATCCTGAGACGACGATGGGCGAGAACACGATGTCATTGTTTACAGCAGTGATTGTTTTTTGCTATAACAACAGACAAACCAGCAAGCAGCAGAGGCTTGGGAAGGGGGTGGGTGGGATGGGCCCATTTCCCAGTCTGGCTGCTCACGGAGCCAGCCTGAGGAATGGTCCAAACCACAGCGTGCCCAGCCCTCCCGCAGCACCCACGGCTCCTCAGCAGCTCTGTGCCCTTCCCTTCCGAGCGCCAGCGCTGGCCCCCTCCCCGCAGAGCCCCCAGGGCAGAGCTCTGACCGGGGGCACCCTGGACCGGGCACAGCTGGGCCTCAGTTCCACCAGGCCCGCCTCAGGGCTGGCTTTACCTCAGTCCCCACCGCTCTGTGCCACCTCGCCGTAACCTGGGGACGGTATTCCCAATTTCCCTCCTGTCAGGAAGTGAAATGAACGTTTATCGTTAGCATGGCGAATATTTGGTAAAGCCATGAGAAAATTAACCTTTTTTTTTTCACATCAGGATCTGAATATGATATAATAAATAAGATATGTTATCTTACAAGAAGAGATGGGGAAAATGTTAAATTGTTTTTCCCAAAGGAGCCATCCCTGAGTGTACTGAGGGAGGAGCTTCTGTGGGAGAGATAATGTCTTCATCTATTGGCAGAGATTGGTATGAAGGGCCTGCCTTAAGTTTCTGCAAAAAAATCTTAATCACAGCTCTTTGTTAAATCTCAATGCTGGCTTTAGTATTTATTTATGTTATTTTATCTCATTTTCTCCACATGAAAATACCGCAATATTAGTCCTCAAATATTTTATCCTGGTGATGCACTGAGGTGTTGCCTTTGCTGAGGCCTTCCTGTTTTCCAGCTCAGGCATGTGAACACGTTTCACACAAAAAGCTGTACTCCTACACGGACCGCTCGGTGGGGATTATTCATCCTCTGCCTCCCGGCTGGTGAGCTGGGGCACGAAGCCTGACTTGCCTATGGACACGGGAAGTTTGGGTGCAGGAGTTTCATCCCCTCAGGTCGTGCTCACAAAGCCACGGTTCCTCTGCAGCCTGACTGAAAGTCCACTGAAGACAACAGAGACCCAGTCCATGTGCTCGGCAGGATTTGGATTCTCCTCCATGTTACTCCTGCTCGGATCCCCTGGTTCTGCTCCAGCAAGGTGCCCTGGGATCTGGTCGGGAAGTTCTCTGCAGCAAAGGCAGCAGGATCTGTCTCCAAACTCCCCGGGCAGTGTCCGCCTGCTACCCCAAGGCAACACCAGCAGTAGAGGAGGAGAGGAGAGCCAAGCCTGGGAGCTGCCCCTCCAAACCCGGCCTGCTGGCACTTCCTGCTGGATTCCAACGCCAGGCACGGGTCCTGCCAACCAAAGCCACTGTTCCCTGCCCTTTCCCTGCCCCAGAATTCCCACTTGGAGCAAAGGGCGAGTGCTGGGATCAGCGCTGGGGCGTGGGCAGGAGTGGAGGGAGGGCGGCACAAGGAGCAGCACTTGGGGGAGGAGGTGGAGAAAGGAGCATCATTGCCTGAGAGAGGGGAGCAACCCCGGCCGAGGGAGCTGCCACAGTCAGTCAGCACTCTCCACAAACTGTTTACCCTTCCAAAGCACGGGGGAAAGCTTCCCAGTGAGAAGCGTGCACAGCCAGAGCAGCACTGGGAGAGGCACTGGAAATCAGGTCTGCTCGGGAGACCGGAAGGGGAAACACGCATCCCTCCCATTCCTGCTCCATCCCACAGCGCTGCTGGGCTCAGTTCTTAGGACTATAATTAGTAAATCCCACTGACTCCCCCCGAGAAGGGAGGCTGAGGGACACTGCAGCACGAAGGGAAGCAGCAATTTTGTTCTTTCCCCTTGTACCTCACACCTGAGCACCTGGTTTTTGCTGCCACAGAAACCTCCCCAGAGTCCCAGCAGCCAGGGAGCTCTGGCAGAGGAAGCAAACGAAATAAAGGATCTGTTTGCACACAAGTATTGCAAGTAACACCAGTGAAAAGAAGAATTCTGAAATCTGCAGTTGGGTCTGCTGTCGAGTGGAATGTTTGCCATTGTTTTCAAAGAGACAGCAGCTTCTCTCCACTGTGAGGAAGTTAATAGATTACTGGTCAGTGAATAATGTGCAGTTCTATTTACATCCACTGCTGGGACTATTTTGGGCCCTCAGATAGTGTATCTGTTCTCAGGTCTTTCTAAAAGCAGCATGCTACACTTTTTTTGCAAGCAATTCTGGGCAGCAGCTACAACCCATATGCTTCAGTCAGCTACAAACTAGACAGATCATTGTTTGTCTGGAATTTTTTTTATTAAACCAATTGTACTGGATCAATGCTTCCTCTAAGCAATAAAATACAATTCTGTCTACCCAGAAGAGCTTTCAAAGTCACAGATAAATCTTGATCTAGGAAATACAGTGAGGCTCCGCATTGATGTGCAATCAACCACAGATGCAAATGAACTCCAGCTGCCAGCACACACATCTGCACCTCAGAATGGGAGCCAGCATTCTTAATTTTCATTAGAAATTGCTAAGACACCTTTTAAGTGCTTCTAGAACCAGCCCACTGCATTAGTCAGGAGTACTCAGGGGCACCGAGCTTGATTTTTATAAAGGTCATTTGATGTCTTTTCCCCTCACAATGGACTAAAAGCAGAGATCAACAGAGCCTGAATCTATATTAATTTGTTTTACTCTTGGAGGGTCATAGATTTGCCACTGGAATTAGCCCTATTAGATGCTAAAATGATAATTTAATGAGACAATGATGAAAGCCTCTGTTCTATTCTAAATCGGGAGCTCCTCGCGAAGCAGAGCGCGAAGGAGCAGCGACTCCGTGGAGTCGGAGCATCTCACCAATGTCATTTCACAGCAGTGCACCGGCCTGGAGTGTTCCATGCGAACTTCCCACCTGCAGCTGCTCGGAGCCGGCAGTCACGAGGGCTGGAGCCCGGCAGCACCCGCCTGGAGAGCGCCTCGCTCGCGCAGGGGAGGCAGCTTCCTCCAAAGGCAGAGCGAGCGAGCTCGGCGTCTAAACCTTTCCTCACTTGAAACTTGACCAGCAAACGCTGCTGCACAGCTCTGGTGCCAGCGAAGGGCAGGGTCATGGAGCCTCCAAGAGCCCGGGGCTCCGGGATCCGCGCCCGGCTGGAACACGGAGCAGCCAGGAATTGCACTGCGTAATTCCCCAAGCACACAACACCCTCCTTCGGGGCACGGATACAGCTCTTGCAAATCTTTTGATAAGATCTGCTCTTTGGTGCAATCTGCTGCAATCCAGAGGTCAAAAAATGTTAGCCATATTCAGGGGAGTTGTTTCCAAGAGAGATGCTTTAGCGGAGGGAAGGAGGGAACACAAAGCCTGGACAGAAGATGGGAAGGCTCCCACTCTTCCCCTTCAAGGCAGCCACTGCCCACGGGTCACTTTCCCTGGAAGCGCACGCACGTTCTCCGAGCAGCATTCCCATCCGATTCCTATCCTGCTGCAGGTGACCCAGAAACAGGGGTGAACAAAGCCTCCCTGGAAACATCCCCCCTGAGCAGGCCGTGGTGCACCCAGCTCCTCCCGGCCTCGGCACACGGCTCCAGACACTCAGCCCGCTGCCCGGCCGGGGGACAGGTGACAGCAGGGAGACAGCAAGGACACACCCGAGCGGCTGGGCCGGGCCGGGCCGG
>WEIT01005477.1:0-11447 GCA_013389985.1 Dryoscopus gambensis
GGTCATGTCTACAGAGGCTTTATCATCCACATAGGACAAAGACTTGTGGCAAGGCAGTGTGTTCAAATTCTGATAGAGTCTGTCCTTTCCTCCTGGCCTGGGTTCGCCAAAGCTTGGGTGTGATCTAGTGTGTGTGCAGTTCTTACAGTCAAGAGATGAAGGCCTTAGTGAGAAGTACAGTGCCAACCACTTGACTGTACACTGTCTTTATGGTTACTTTTGGCTTTAGCTCCATGGTAGCTTGTATGGCTGGGGACAGAGAATTCTCCATTTCCACTTAGGGCATAGTTAATTAAAATACTGGCTTTTTTTTTTGGCAGATATTGTTGACTATGAGCAATGCACTCATATTTCTTCCTGGCAAGCAAGTCCTTCTTCTTTTAACTGTTTTGTTGCTGTTACCATTCTTACCATCATCATCAGGCTTCTGCTTTTGAAATGATGCTCATATGGATTAATGGATCATTTATAACTAAGTCATGGAAGCCACGTCTGAGTGATGGTCCATTCAGTGACTGAAAAGGGCAATGGAGTCTAATTATTTGAACTCAACAGTATTTTATGTGTCAGTGCAGAGTAAGCTTAACTATTACCAATATTGCTATTATGCTGTTGTTGCTGTTTTAACTGCAACCATTATTAAGGGTTGTTGTGAAGCATAGACAAACCCATGGCCTCTGAGTAGAAAATCAGCACTGCATCTAAAAAAACTTTGCTTGACATAAATTTAAATCAGATTTCCACAGGAGCTTCACCTGCACATTTTTAAATGCCAAGAGGCTTAAAATATCTCAGTTCATGGAGTTTCACAGCATCCCAGTCAGAGACCTCCTTTAAGATGGGTGACAGAAAATACCTTCATCTGCAAACGGCAATATTCCTGTTTTACAGAAGGACAAATCTGCATTCAGTCACTCAATCAAATATGGTGACAGAAGATATCTGCAGCAGAGGTACTAACAGAACTCAGATCTCCTGTATTCGTTCTATATTTTATCTATCTAAAGATTTCCTCATTTCTGTAGAAGAAGCATTATGGAAATAATTATGATTGTTATTGTCCTGCTTTGATAACATAAAATACCATGACACTTGTTGGCAGTAACGCCATAATAGGTTTAGTTCAGTATTTGTTACAAAGTAGAGAACAAACATGTTTACATAGGGCAAGGAGAATGAAAATATTTGGCCTTGATGAATTTGGTGCTTATTGCTCTTTTCCTGGTTCTGCAAATCTGCAGTCACATAGTAATAACTGTGACAGCACTGGGGCAGGGCATTAACTGTAGATGAGAAAATATAAAGTTAGTGCTATCCTCAGTAGGTAAGAGAGCTTCTGGTGATAACTTTTTGTAGAAGATTACTGAGCACTGGGAGTAACTTAGGTGCTCCTGGGATGCAGCAGTTGATAATCCAAACATTCAGAAAATGCACGATGTTCTTGAAGGAAACGTAATTAAATGACCTATCTCATTAAAATATGCTTACATGATGCAAATCCATAGAACAAATTATAGGGGATATTTTAGGGGACATATCCTGATGGGAGAAGCTATAGATATTAATTTATTTTAAAATAAATGAATAAGGTCTCCTACATGTTAGTGTGGCTTATTAAGCTCAGCACTTCAGCTGGTTGTTTGCTATGTCATGCTGATCTAGGGCTGTTCTCTTATCAATTTTAAAGCTTTTGACATCCTGCATTCAAGATCACTTCGAATTAGTAGGAATTACAGGCCCTAAACTTTTGATTACTTGTGCCATCTTTGTTCATTTGGTCCAGAAGCATGTACCAATGAATCATTTTATTTAAATTACAAAAATCATTACTTCTCCATAATCTTTAGATTTATTTTCCATCTCCCATTCCAGAGCTAGAAACACAGCCATAAGCACACATGTAGCCNTGTAACAAGAGCAAAGCAGTAATGCTCAGGTCCCTAAGTGGATGTGGCATTGTTTAAGCCTCAGGCATACAAATTAAAGCACCTACTAGCTGGCGTAATTTGCTTGGTCAAATATCAAGACAATTCTTCCACTAGCTCCATCCTAAGGAAAAAAAAAATCCAAACTTTAAAAGCTGCCTCTGCTTTCTTCTATTCCATGTATCCTGGAACAGATTCGAATACTGCAGAATACTTGCTGTTATTGGAAATAAGCTGACACTGGAAAAAACCCAAAGTGTAACACTAACAAGTTACGGAGACCATGGCAAAACTGGGGCATAGGGTTTTTCCTTCACTACTCAGAAAAGAAGTTCCTTGGGGACAAAAAGGGAAAAAAAATTTCCCAAGTAAACTTTGTCAAAAGTTACTGGTGTAAAAAAATGCTGTAGGGCCTTTAAAGCAGCTTTCTTATTGCAGTACAATTAGATAACTAAAATGGCAGTTGAAATTCAATGAGATTTGGTACTTAACTCCCTTAACTTGGCATTTCCTCAAGCATCTGCTATTTCCACTACCCAGAAATTACAGTCTTTCTAATCACAAACCTAATTTATCACAGAATGATTATTCTGGTTTCCCCTTATTCAGTTATTTTTTGAACTGCAAAACATAGTCCTATTGCTGGTTAGAACCATCCACTGGTGTGATACAAATATTTAGTCATGTTGGCTTACACATTTGCTACTTGGCTACGTTGCTTATTCTCTCAGCTACACACAGAACTAGTGACTCTGGCAAATATCCCCTAGGAGAGGTGGATTAGTTAAAATGTAAGGATCCTGTGTTCATTAACCATTACCTCTAATTCCTGTCATGTCAATATTATCGGTATTAGACCCCTCAGACAAGAGGAGTGTGATCAGTTGCGCAGCTGTACTCCTCATTCCAGCAGATGTGGACACTCCTGTGCGGTCAATGAAATCCGTGGTAGGACCCTTCAAGCATCTCTTTGTAATGTTGGGTAAGACATCTATTTTCTATATCAGGTAAAGGCTGGGAGGACACTCCAGTGAGACACCGGTTTTATGACTGATTGTTTCTCAGGGGAGAAATGTAGTAAAATGAAGTTGAGATGAATCCTAAGTTGCTTACTAAGTTTCTCCTCTCTGTGTTTCCAGTTAAGTTGTGACTGAACTCCCTAGGAGTTTTTGTAACACCCAAGGCCAGACTTTTAATTGTATTTGTACAGAAGTCAGACTACAGATGTACAGACTATAAATAATCTACAAAATCTGAGGAAAAACTGCTGAAATGACTCAGCAATTGTGCTGTTATGGACAATGCTGTTTGTGTTGTGCATACTGATAGTTTTGTGCATACTGATAGTTTTGTTCTCAGGCATATTTTTTCCAATGTGACCACAGTTGAGCAACTGAGACACTTGGCAAAGTTTTCTTGTACTTTTATCACAGTGTGTTCTTCATCAGAAGATGAGGAGAGCACTCCAAGAGGCTGTTTTGCCACATTTGAAATTGTAAAGTATATTCTAGAAAAACTCAGCTGATGTGACAAGGGCTGAAACTAGATGAAGGGATTTTCCTCAGCTCATCCATCAGGTAAGAAGTGGAGGTAGGAATTGCACTCCTGGTCTCTGGGCCCATCCACAAGCAAGCTCAGCATCCCATCCCATCATCCAGCACACAGGACTAGAAAGAAGGAGATGAAGGTTTCACAAGGAACCTGACAGACACTTCCCACAGTCAGTGGGAAGTGTTTTCAATTCACTAGCTCTCAAAATCCAAGGCCCCTGTGTCGCCTCATGTGGCTTCTCAGCATTCTGAGGGAAGGTCAGCTGTTTCCCAGCTCTGCTGCTTTTCCTTAGTACTGAAGCAATATCATCTCTCAGCACCTATAATTTTTGTCCTCTCCCACACAGAGGTCAGCAACGTGCCCATCTGTGGGACATGCCTAAGTGTCCACTGGGAAACTGCGGAGAACTGAGTAAATTCATTTCAAATGTTCTGAACCAGACTGACATGAATTCAGACCAACGTTTACCTCCAGTTTCTTCAGACATATACCAAAATAAAATAGACATTATGTGTACCATCCTAAACTCACTTCACTGTGAGCTGACTATAAAATTAACTGGAAAAAAGGCATACGGTTCTGGTCTACTTACAATAAGAATTTGAGAGGCTCATCTTGAACTAATTTTTCAAAATTAATTTCAGAGACACCTGTCACACACAGTTGTAAGCCAACGAGAACAGGTTTTCAATGAAATGATGGCCTTCAGTTTGTGAAGAGGTGATCTAGAGCCTCCGAGTCACAGAGGGGATACCATCCTGCAATTCAAGATGTTTCAAGCTCAGAAAAGACATCAGAAGTGTTTTGTGTTGTAAGGTTGTTTTCTGTGAAAACGGAGAAATTATGTTCAAATACTAATACATTTCTGAAGTAGGTACAGAAAAAAAAGAGAAATTCATGGAATACAGTTAAGAAAATGATACATTTCATGGAAACAGAACATGACAAAATATAAATTCCAGCATAGGATTTTTCATCTATTGTGCTACTGGTACTATTCCTCTCATGTATAAATATAAGGATCATAATCCAGAGCTCCCCATACTGTACAGAAATGATGGCCCAAGATTCAAGTAAGTTTGAAGTCCTGTCATCAAGGCCAGGACAGACTGAAATATACTGTTAAAATTTCACTGAACCACTTTGAGGTGTTGAGTAAACTGCTGCTATTTATCAACCTATTCATGAGTTACTTACCTTCTAAAAGGCAAATTGTGATATACAGGAGCAGTGCCTGCCTTCTTTTTCTCCCCTTTATGTAGAGATGAGCATAATATACCCCTCATTCTTCAAAACTGGATGTTTGGAAGTTTTGCCAAGAGGGAAGTTTTGCCAAGAGAGAAGTTTTAATATTAAAACACATAGTATATTGATAGTAACTCTCTCTTTTGCCTTTTTCCTAAACAATGTGAAAAAAAAGTGAAAAAATCCAAGCAATCTAACCTAAATGAGTTCACTTCCAGCTTCTCTTGAAATTCAAAAATATCTGAAACACGTATCGGGGTCCAAATAATCTCTCTTTGTGACTAGCTTGGGGTTATTTTTTACCTTTTTTCTCTTTTCTAACCTTGACCGCTGGTTTATAAAAGTGTAGTTGTCATAACATTATGGATGAAAGATGCATTGGATAAATTAATCAATATTTAATCTATTCTTTTGGCTTTATCTTCATTAAAGTAATACCTCTTTTTATGTGTGGTCAGGCAACTCAATGATGAAAGCCAGTTTGATAAGCCAAGTTCTCTGAAACAAACCCCAGCTGAATTCACCTTTGTTCCTGAAAGCAGATTTTTCTCCTTGACATGAAATCCAAGACAGAAATGTTGATAAAGATTCCCAGGGAAATCTTCCAAATATTCTTCAAAATATCATGTGTGATATAGTGACAAGCTATACATTTCCCTGGCACTGAGATTGAAAATGGAAATGTTAAGTATAAATCTTTGTGGAAGTTTCAGTAATTTTTAATAATTTGTTCTTTTGTGGCATTCATATGTGAATGATATATTTGTCCTAGAGCAATGCGAATTCATTTCCCCACATCTATAATATCTGCAGTAAGCTAAATTAAAAATACATTTGTACTTGTACAGTTAAATGATCATATTTAATGAAATGTCGGAGATGAATCTCAGCAAATAGTCAGGAAATTATTTCAGAAAGAGCAGCATTTCATTACTGGCAGTCAGGGAAAAGCAAAGAGATTAAACAAATGGTTTACTACTCCAAGATGTCGGAGGAGGTGGGGGTAGTTCTGTGCAGGCGGGTGACTGTGAATACGAGATTTCAGCAGGGATTTTTACCTGCGAGCACGGAAGCATTTGCAGAGCACGGGGCTGGCAGGGCTAATGGTGAGGGTGAGAAAGAGCTGTTGGTACCTGGGCCTGAAAAGGCTGCGAGTGTTGCTTGAGTGCTGTGTTTGGCTTCTGGGAAGCACAGAGTCTGCATAGCATTCAATGTTTCCGGACAGCTGCTGCCATGGGTGCCACTCCAAGGGAGCCCAGAGGGCTTTCTGCCCAGTCCCTGTGAATCCCGGAGCTGAACCCCTGGGCTGGGTGAGCAGCAATAGGGAACTATGAGACCAGTGAAGTTAAAGCAGGTCTGACAAGGTCGGGAGCAATGGGGAGTGGGAGAGGGACTGCTCAGGGGCAAAAGAAGACCAGGAAATTGTTTTTGCTGTAAACATTATGGCAGTCAGAAATAGTTGAAAGGTGGAGTGTGGGACCTGATTTGTAAAGCCATCTAGCAACTTTATTTCCGTGAGACCTAGGACCATGCTGAACCCTTGGAGCTATCAGCATCTTTGAGCAAACACGTAGCTTTAAAGGATTCCAGCCCATCAAGGAAACATCTGTGGCTGGGAGCACAATTGCCTTTGGCTCCCTGTTAATCCATGGGTAGAAACTCCTAGTAAAGACTCAGCTCTCAGGCAGGCTGACCTGACTTCTGTGGGCTTCCTTTCTGTCTGTTGCCTGTAAGGAGCAGTCAGCAGTGAGGCCCCTGTCTTAGCTGTGCTTAGTCTGGTTGTGCTGTGAATTCAGCACTCTGCCCCTCTACCTGTCTTTGTAAGCTGGGACATGTCCCATGCTTCTCTCCCACCTTCCGTTTCTCTTGATTATTTAAATTACAAGATCTTCAGGCTACAGACCATCACAGGTCAAATCAAGTCTGCATGGAGGATCTGGTTTAACAAATCTCTCTGTGGTACTGTAAAATGACTGCTGCTAATGCATGACACAAAAAAAATTTGACATCTATCAATAGGAATATTTTAACTAATTGATATTTTGAAGTTCTGTTAGAAATCCTGTGGGAGGACTGAACTAATCTGAATATCAGAATTAAATTCTAAACCAAATATACAAATTTAAATAGAGAGCACAGAAATGCAGGAAATGATTTTCCAGATTTCACAGACAGTAGATGTGCAAGAAGAAGACTCTTGGTTGACAAAAATTCTACACTAGAATAAACATTTTCAGGGGTATTACATGAATGAAATATCTTAACTGCATCATTTAATCATTTACAGATATTAATATATGCACATACACATGTATATACATACAGGAGACCGTGGAAAGGTGATAAGGCTATGGAGACATGGGCAAGAACCCATCCAAGAACACATCCATTTAGCTGGCATTTCTTCATTTCTAATTTCTGCTCTGTTTTGGACACTTCAACCACCCCATTCTCCCTTTGTTTTATTTTCCTTGCTTTTATATCAATAGCAAATTAAGAAACAGACAATATAACTTATACTTTAGTCTTACATCACTCATATTAAATTTTAAATAGGCATTTGAATGCAGCAGCCTACATAGAGGAATTTACTCAAGGTTCTGATTTTTGAAGTGGAAAAAAAAGCTGGATTAGTTAAGTAATTAATCAGGTGTGCAAAGCCATATGAATTCTCTGAACAACACATTGTAGAAGAACTCAGATCATGCATACAAAATTGAATTATAGAAAAATGGCTGAGGCATATCAGGTCTGAATGAGGAGAGTGTCAATCCCTTCTGTTTGTCAAGGTTCTTTGAGATGTGAGTTATCAGCCTTAAGGAGAGACAAAGGATCCGTGTAGGGATCAGCATAATTCTTATGTCTGATCTGATTACCTTCAGGGACATACATATGGACTGGTCACATATTTCTAGAAGGGTGCTTACTTTTGGAATCATCTCTTTTCTCCTTTGGATTTCTCTTTGGTGTTTTCACTGTTGCTGGTCTTCAGGGAACTGTTTTAGGCAGGCAAATGCTGTCTAGTACCCAGTCTTCTGAAGTGCCCACAATACCACTGGGATGGCTGTGGGAAGTGGGAGAAAAGGGCTGGAAATAGGTTCAAAACACAGCTGCAAAATTTGTTCCACCATAACTTGTCTCCATTCTTCATTAAAGAGCCTGAGGTCTGAGGGATTTTTGTGGCAGGAGACAAGAGAGTGTTTTCCACACAGGAAACCTAATAATATTCTTTTGCTCCCTATGATGTGGGGCTGAGAACCTGCAGAGTAAATTCTTCAATGAGCCTTTTTTTCTCCTAAGTACTACAAAATAGATATTCACCTGCTAATCACTGCAATACGGGATGTTGCTATTAAAACAGATACTATCAGATTGTCATCTTTCAATTCCATTGAATTTTTTTGGTTAAAATCCTTACTTAACCCTGTACTTTATCACATATTCAATTGCTGTTAGTTTTTTGTTTGTTTAGACTTCTTAATCAGGAAAACATAGGGACTCCTGAAGTACCAGGAGCAGCATTCTACATCCTAAGCAGCAGTTGCTATGAAAATGTAGGGCAAGAACAAACCTTTCTCAAAGTATGTTATATTAGGAGCACTGCAAAAAAGCAATGAAGAGTAGCTGCTCAGGACACACAAATTCCAACTGGAAGACAGCAGCAACAGCAGCAGCCAGAGTTGTGCTTCCTGAGGAGAAAAATGATCTTGTGCATTGGATAAAACACAGCATCTTAAGATTTCATCCCAGCTGCACTAGAAGAGCAAGAACTAAAATACTTGTTAATGTTGTAATATGTTTGCTTTCAATCAGACAACAGAAGAATTCGTTCCATTTGCCCAGTATTTTGCCCTCCTGAACTCCATCCCCACAACAGCTTTGCAAACACATCTGAGCAATTCCACAGTGGGTTTTACATCCGTGGTAAGTCATATCTGCTGGGCCTATATGCAGGATTTGTATGTTACAGAGACTGCAATGAATGATTCCTCCCCAAATTTGATTCTGTAAAAAGCTACTTGACTGCTCCAAGTAATCTTTTTTATTCTTCATCTTAGTTTACTCTTAAGGGTTTTTCGTTTCATCTTTTTCTGCTGTCCTAATGTACACAAATCACTTTTAGAGATAGTGTCATGTGTATGAAGGGAGCAATTTATCAATACAGACACCTCTTTGATGAAGGATGGTTTGTCTTTACAAGGCTGGACAGCCCCAACTGAATTTCAATTTGCTATGGCATGCAAGGGATTTAGGGATTAACGTTGGCGAGAGGCTTTAAGCATCAACCACCTTATTATTGCTGAAGGAATATGTGATTTGAAAACCTTGCCTGCCTTGATTTTTTTTTTTAGTATGTGGGGGTGAGGTGGGGAAGGATGAGTAAGAAAAGCAATAACCTACTTGATGATTTAGCAGTTATTACTTTTCTTCTGCTTTTCAGTCACACACTGCCTATTTTTTAATGGGACAGGTAGAACTTACAGGGTCAGATCCAGATGACACCACCTAAATATCTAGTTAATCGTGTTTTATGACTAATAGCAAATATAAAAGCTTGCAATAAAAATAAAGCTGTTGGGGAGGGAGAGATGGAGAAGGCAACAAATATGAGTCATGAATATTTATATAAATGAAGAGGTCATGAACTGCTACAAATAAGTATTGTTCTGACCATAGCATATTACCTGCTCCTTAATGCAAGTAAATTGATAGGAAATAATATTTCCCAATGAAAAAACCACATCATATATGGCATTCACCTGTTCTTTCTTGGAATGGAGGACTGGGAGGAAATCCAAAGGAATCTACTGGCTTAAACTTTGTGCACTTTTGCAATTACTTCAGTTTCTTTTGAGGGTTTCCTGGAGAGCAGCTACAGGTTCTTCTCACACTCTCCTTGATGTGCACTAATTAGCATTTAAAAGTTTCCTAAGTAGTGGAAGAATTTCATCAGGACATAAAACCTCCTCCAGATACTCAGAGGAATATTCTGAGCCCTTCCCAGGAGAGCTGAGATTTGAACTGAGATCTTTTCTACTCCAGTCACTGTATGGTGCACAGGAGAAGCAGAATAAAATTGAAGGAATCCCAGTTCAGAGAACCTACATCTTTCTCAAGGAAAATTGGTACATGTTATTAGAATAAAATCTTCAAAAGGAAATAAGATGTTTCCCTATCCTATCCCGACATTTTAAGACATATTAAAAATACATATATTTTCCAACTTTTTTAGCATTGATTAAATCACTGTCTATCCATACAATACTGTATATAGACTTCTCCATGTCCCCTCATTGCCATAATGCTCCTTCCCTCTACTCCATGGACCGTAACAAAGGAGAATAAAACAGAGTTCATGGTTGTGATGTAATATTTCTTTGACAATGTTGCTAATAATTAATGCCAAATGACTGTTATTAATCTGATATCTTCTGAGTTGTGCACAGTTGTTGTCTCAGTGCTTTGCTAGGGATTTTGTGTCTGAAATATTTTTGCTGTAGACAAAAGCTTTTTGTTGCGAGTTTTTTGTTTGTTTTGTTTTCGATATAACCTCTTTAAGGCTTGGCATAGCTTGGGTATGGAATTAGAAATCTCCTAGAAATCCCAGCACATTATGAGAGAAAGATGGTCTAAAAGGAGGATGTAGGGCTGTGATGAGAGATTAGACAAGTAACTTGTGACAGCAAGAAATGTTCTTCTAGATACAGACAGAAAAAATGTCTTCACGAAAACAGGAAAATTTCAGAGGCATCCAAGACCTAAGTTTTCTTCCTTCATGAATGAAATGCTCTTCTGCCTCCCTGTGCTCTCCAGCCTCTCCCATAAAGGCTTGTTTCCCCTGGAGAGGAATGACATTGCATGCAGCAATGTTAAACCTCTGTTAAACCATCCTCCAGTTCCAGTCCTATTCACTGGACTGGTTAATTGCAGAGTATACCACTGGCTCTAGCCTCCACATGGAAGTATCCTGCAATTTGCCACACTTTTACAGGGGTGATGATGCATGCCTTGCCGTTTCATTTCCCTATCTTGACTCTCATGTACACCTGCATAGATGTATTTTTCTAAAGCTGTCACTTGGTAAAACATCACCACAACACCCCATGATCAATACAGCAGCTTGGGGAAAATGCATACACTTACATATCTAGCAGCATAAATGAAATCTCTACCTTTTATTTCAGGCCAGGCAACAGGAGACAAATGGGAAAAAAAAAGACAACCAAGAAAAATCAGATTTTCTATAATTATATAAATTACAGCTAGAATGACTGTAATCACCTAAAATGCCTCTGGGGAGTTGGATTAGCAGAAGACAATTTCTCAGATTCACACTCCAGGGTTTAAACCTACGGCTGATATTCAGAATTAGACTACCAAGCTAAAATAATTAACCCTTGGGAAGCTAAAATATGTCACTCAGAGGTGTACTATCTAACTGAAAGGGAGGAATATGCAATTGATGTTATTGTAGATTTCCTATAGATCCTAATATTTGACCAGACCAGTCAGATTGCACACTTCAGTCCAAACTGTGAGTATTTAAATGAAAAACCTTTCACAGAATCACAGAATCACCAGGCTGGAGGAGACCTTCAAGATCATTGAGTCCAACCCATGCCTTAACACCACCTCAACTAAACCATAGCACAGAGAGCCACATCCAATCTTTTTTAAAACACACCCAGAGATGGTGACTCCACCACCTCCCCGGGCAGACAATTC
>WEIT01005493.1:9066-23387 GCA_013389985.1 Dryoscopus gambensis
AAATGCGTTCTTGCATCAAAATACATGCATTCTAATTAACTAACAGAGATAAAATATTCAGAAGATACACATGTAGTTAATCCTAGCAGATTGCCACACCTTAGACTAAGCTTTTTTTAAAGAGCTTTTGGTCTCTTCAGGTCGTTTTTCTCCACTTTTCCTTCAGAGGACCCATTATATCAACATCAAGAGACTAAGATGTAATGCAATTAAAAGAATGATAGTACTTCACACTACAGAGTTCCACATGCTGCTTCTAAACATCTATCATATGCCGTGCCTACATTTTTAAAATCCATGAAAGAATTTCAAATACCTTGTTTCAGCTTTACTGAGCAAGGCATCCCATCGACTATCCAGGAAACTCAACTGTTTCAAGATTTTCACTCTATCAGCAGGCTCTGCTGACTCCGCAATTTTCTCCCCTTCACGCTTGATTGCCTCAACAGTAGGCTTGCGGTCATCCAGCAGCCTCTGGAGAAGCTATAGAGAAAGCAATCGAGCACCAGGTTATTAAGAAATATTGCAATAATACAAATGTAACAGCAGTAGACTTCTTGAAAAGCCGTTAAAACAAAAAAACTAAAAACTTAACCACAATGCCTGTATCCTGTATTGTGATAAAAGTGTGAATGCTAATCAAAGAGATGGACATACCACACACATCAGCCCCTTCCCTGACCAACATAGGCACATTTTAGTTTCTCAATTGTTTTCCTAAGGACACTGGAGTTTCATGAAGCCCGAACAACATCCCTGGTTTCTCTGAGCTAAGGATGTATGGCAGCCCAAAAAGTGAATATATAGAGGAAAAAGTTCTACTTAATACCCTTGAGGTAATCCAGCTTTTTAGAATTAAGTTACATTTTACAGGAACATTTATGGGAAAACTGCATGGCCTTCTAGATTTGGCATCACAGGTAATTTTGATACCTAGAGAGATGGGAAAATAGATACTAAAACTATTGTATAATCAACTCATCACTTATATGAGATACAATTGAGTTCACCAATCTAGTGTAGTACTTTAACTTCTCTGTGAAGAATAAAATATGCCCCTGTCTACAATTCTCCCTTCCTCCATTCCCCAGGTGCCTTTGGCAACATTAACATTTTGCCACTGCAGGAATCCAAAGATGACAACCTGTACTGGCCATAAGTCTATACTAAATCTTTGGGCAGCAGTGGGCCACACTGTCCAACTGCATGAATTGTATGTTTTATCAGCTACGTTACCATTTTTTTTCTATAACCGTTATTTAAATATGCCAAAGTTGATGACACTGACAGCATTTCTACATTAGCACAGGCCATTTCCCAATGGGATTCCAACTAATCGCCAACAATGATCACATTAAGATCAAGAGCCGAGTATTTAAGTCTGTAATCTGCAATCTTATCTTGGAAGTATTACACTGAAAATATACTAGATTTTATTTCCTACCTTTCAAATGGCCAAAGACTGGATCTTATGCTTTCTCTTTTTCCTATGGATCTTGAACATCCTTTCCAGATAATGTTAATAATTCTAACCAGAGCTCAGATTGCACAGTATCACTCTCTGTCTTATATCCCAGAAGATGAGCACTTCTCCCAACCCTGGACAAAGTCCTGAGTTTTGAACAGGTGCTCCTTTAAACAACTCAGCACACTCCAGTGTAATTGAACAGATATTACGCTTTGCCAAAGACTGGGAATTTATTCTCATTGAGCCAGTGGAAGGAGAGAGATTCTGAAACCATTACACTTACCTTCTGTTCTTGTATTTGGGCCTTGACAACTTTGAATTCAGCAGATGGTGGTTTCTGATTAGCCACAAGATCTTCTGTATCAATGAGCCAGCTAAGCAGAGATTCAAGGGCATCCTGAAATCTCCCACAATGGAGGAGGGCTTCCTGCAATTGCGCAGCACGCTGGGCAACCTGAAAAAACAGTAGAGGATCTCACCCATTCATTTTACTTCTGTGAAATAATTAGCCAAAACCTGTAGAACATCTGTCAATATCACTAACAAATACTCTCATTTTTTTAACTATTCGTAACAGCACTATGTCACAATTCAGCACTAATCTGCTGGGGCTGGAGACATCCAATGAAAAGAACAGACTAACTCCCAGTAAATCAGCCTGCTCTAGTATTTCCTTACAAGATACTCCTGTTTTATATAGCTACAGTATTATGAAATATACTGATGGGATGTTTGCATTTCAGACAATCTTTATTTTCCTTATAGAAAGAGTGAGCCAGGAATTAAAAGCAGCAGCTCTTAATAAGGGCCAATAATGCCATCAGTGAGAAATAAAAATAGGAAAGGAGAAGGCAAATAGGCGAACTGCAGGTGTCTCTGGTTCTGCTGCATCACTCCTTCAGGAAGAGAGCAGAAGATGAGCACCATTTCTACTTCTCACCTTTTCCATTTTCCATCTGAAATAAGACTCTTGAAAACTACATAAAAACATCTACAGCCAGTTTTTCAAAGCAGTGGTACTTTCTGATGTCTCAAGCAATACAGTCCCTAAGGTGCTGTAAAGGAAACATTCCACCAGCCACACAAAGCTGGGCTGTACCACTGCTCTGCGCACTGTGCAGGTACAACAGTGTACGTGAGCAAATACAACAAAGTAAAAAAACATGCAAACAATGACTGAAAGTGGGACTGGATCTCCAGGGATCTCTTCCAACCCCAACCATTTCATGATTCTGTGAGTCTTTCCTGAATAAAAATCCAGGATAGACCTAGAGAAAGTTTGGCAAAACCTTATAAATGACAGCAACACCTCTGGTTATTAGCAATATAAATGTTATCCTCAGAATTACAAACCAAGTGATTGTGTAAAGCAAATATAATTCATATTCTTAGTGAATATTTAATTTCCTGTATATGGAAAGACATCAGAAAGCAAATAATCAAAAGGCAGAACACAACAAAAGCAGAATAGTATACAAGATAATAACCTTCTTATTAAGAGTCTTCCACCGGGTGTTGACATCTTCAAGGTCATGTTCAAGGTTCTCTGTGTTGGTACTTTTAGCAGCACTCTGAATAAGGCCCTGACCCAACCAATTCACTTCCTGTTGTTTTACTTGTAAAGGTTCAATTTCTTCTTTCTGGAATACCTGCAGTTGAAACCCAAGACTGACATGAAACATGGTAACCTCTGATATAAAATGCATCTGGTGTTTACATGACAGTGTGCAACAAAAAAATTGCTTAAAACTGGTGTCTAGAAGAAAGGAAGCCATTCCTTGTCAGGACCTCCCTAAAAAAGCATTAATAAATCTAAACAGAATAGACTCAATCTAAACAGAGTAAATTCAATACACCATAGAAGGGGAAATAGAATACATTTCCATGACTAGTTTTAGGAAGGAAAGGGACCAAGAAAAAGAGAGGCGGTAGAGGTTTTGGGGTGTGAAAAAAGAAAACTTCTGATAGAGGAAAAAAAAAAAAGACTGGAGAAACTCATCTGTTTAATTATCTGTCTATAAAATCTAACAAAAAATTGCACAGACCAAGAGATACAACTGGGCATTTTTTTCCAAATTAGGACAAAAGCCAAAGTTTTAAGTCAAAGAAACAGTGAAGGAAGAGATATTTTAAAATCGGTTTAGGAGATTATAATAGTAACAAGTGGAGGCACTACAGATGCTGTTGAAACAGTATCCCAGCAGACACCCAGGAAAATCAGCTTTCATTCAAAGAATACTCTTGCAAATTACCAAGGCTTTGACCGAGCAGTTTGAGTAGTTTTGTGTTTGCTTTATTTTACTCTTGCAGGTATTTAAGCTTTTTCAGAGCCAGATTATTACCATTAGCAACAGCAATGTAAATCTCCATTTGTATTCAGCAGCATTAAGCTGCACTGACACAAGTGTCAATGAGATCAGAAAATGGCCTGAAGCCCCTGAATTAATTACACAGGCCAGTGAAAAATAACCAATGAATAAACAATGCTAAAGAATGCTCAACTTTTGACCCTAAATCCCTCAATTTCTATAGCAGCATTCAGTAACAGTTTTGGTGTACACTTAGTGCATTCAAAGCAACCTTTCTCAGCATCCTGAAAAGCAGGGATCACTCTGAATGTACCAGCAACTCTCCTCTTTTGCACCAAACACACTGTGGCAAGTGATTGCTTTTAAAGCTGCAGACCTCAGGTGGCTGAGCACACTTCCACCAGCTTGACAAGTCAATCTAGAAGCTACAGCAAATACACTAAACATGAAGGGTAAAATAAATTAAGGATCCCTAAGAGATTTGTTCCTACAGACAAAAAAACCCCTAAAAACTCATGTGGTTGCAGAAAAACTGAGAGCGTGCAATGAATTGGCTGCTCCAAGAAGGAGAATGCTTGTGTTTTTCTTGACTGTAGGGTAGGGAGGAGGCAGAATAATATTTTGACACAGAATCAATAACAAATTCTTCTTTTATGCGCCATAAAGTCTCATCTTTTGAGAACAACACCCTACCACAGAGGGGACGGATCTCCATAATCTGCCCTTTAAAAATGGACGCATTCTTTGCGGAGAGAAGCTTAAAATAAATTACAATTATTGCTGAGGCCAAAGTTTACCAGAACAACTTAGCAACAAAGCTTGAAGTATCTCAGATTTCAACCAGAGTGGGAAGAAAAAAATTACAGACCCGACAAACACCCTTTCTTTATTACAAAGCTTCCCTTACTCTCTTACCTCATCCACCACTCACTAAGCACTGCAAGATCCTGTGCTTGTAAAATACTACTGTAACGTCAGATCTGCTTTCTGGCACGCAAATGCAAAAGGCATCTTTCAGAAGAGGCGGCGAGCCTTTAATCTGCCTGCTGTGGAAACCACAACCATCTGATACTGTTGCTTATACCTTCATGAGTAAGGCTGCTCAGGCTGAACACATGGGCCGGAGCTGCCCTTGAATGGCATTGCCTGGGACTGCACTCAGTACAGACACCGAGCACCAGCACAGAGGAGGCATTCCACGTTGGGAGTAACATGCACCAGCTGGGCAATAAATAACCCTGCTCAAAACAGCTGGAGTAATCACCCCCTCAGAATTTGCCCCCAATTCATTTCCCATACTGACCATTTCCCCTATCTTGAACACCCCCTGTGAGCTATGCAAGTGACACTGATTACTTCATTTGCCTAATTATTAATTTTTTTAAGTTATATTTTTGCAATAATGGCAAAACTTAGAGTTTTAACAAATATTTTTAAGGTTATATTACAACTATTTCACAAATCTATGGATTTTTTTTATTACCTTGTTGGACAAGAGGCCATTGCAGACTGTATCCAAGGTGTCTTGGATGCCAGTAGTCCAGATATTGCCTTTATTTCTCCCTGGGAAAACTTCTGGGCAGTTTACAGTACTATCTAATTCAAGCTGTTGAACAGAAAATGCCATTTCATTTGGGCCTGTACAGGCTACACTGCATTCCTCCGTATCAGATAAAATTTCATATTTTGCAAAATCCAAGTCACTAGTATTTACAGCAGCATTAGCATAATAAACATCTACATGAGGAGATACATCATCGACATAATCGTCCTCTACTGTTGTGACTCTTATTTTCGTTTTTTCATTAACTTCATATGCATTTTCCACTTCATTTTTGCCAGGGGTACTACTTCTTCCATCACCTTGAAGAGGATCTTCATGTGACAGAATCTTCTCTTTGAAACCTTGTAAGTGAGAGTATTTCCCCTCCATGTCTTCCTGATCACTCTCACATGTCTGCGCATCGTTTTGTTTTACTTGTCCAGAGGGTAAAATGTCATGCAAAGCCAGTCTGCAGCTTTCTTTGACAGGGACACTCATGCTTGCAAGCAGTGGGGTTTGCTGCTCTCTGCAAATTGCTGGGATATATGGTCTGAACTGACCTACTGCATGGATATCTTCTGCAGAAGACAGACTTCGCATTTGAGTTTGCTCCCCTGCTAACAGTGTATCTTGTTTATCTTCCCTTTCTGTCGGAGGGCTGCATAAACCAGAATCATCCTCTTCTGAGGTAAGAGAATTCGTACCCCATTTGCATTTGCCTAGTCGAGCTGTCTCTGACATATCAGCAGTTTCATTAAAGGAGCTTTCACTTCTATTGGTGTAATCTGGAAAGTTGGGTGGAACAAGCATTCTCCACGATCGTCTATGCTCCTTCTTTTCGGTGTGAGACTTCGCTTTGGGTAACCCAGCTGTCCGAATTATATCGCTGTTCAGTTTAAGAGCATCAAAGATCATTTTTTCATCTAACTTGTTAGCTTCACGGCTTCGGAGCTCAAAAACACTGGAAGAAGTAAGGGCACCATTGGAGCACAAAGTACTGATGTCCAGTGTTCTGTGACTGTAGGGTAAGGTCCGATCAGTGAAATGCCTCGAAGAGAGGCTGCCCTTGGAGCCTGAATCAATCTGTTCATTCAGCCGCACAGTGTCATAGATAGACCTCTGAGGAACGTAGCAGTCCTCAATATTTAGATCTTCATCTTCTTCCCCTTTGCCAACACATGGAGGATTCTGACGTAGACAGTCTGGCCGGCTAAGTGGCTTCCCCATGTTGAAAGTATTCACACAAGTACACCTCTGCTTTCACAGATTCAGGGCAAACATTTAAAAACCACTAGCAATCTGAAGAAATAGTAAACTTGCCCTTAGCATAAGATGCATAGATACAAAAATATACATAATAAGATATGAAGTGGCTGAGGTCATTCATAATCAGTGCATCTGTTTAAATTTGACTTTACCTGGATATGAGGTTTCCCACCCCCAAAATATAAAGTGCTTCAGTAAGAAAGTAACAGAAATGTCCCAATGTCACAGAAAAACAAATTATAGCAGAAACCAGCAGTAGTCAAATATTTCAAACATTCAGTGGAAGGCTTCATTTATTTTTCCAGGTCAGAATCTGTATCTGAAATCTCCCAAATAAGCCTTCAAATGAACAAGTGTTACAGAAGGCAGTACATTATCTTCTGTACATGACTGCTTAACTGTAATCCATTTAGCTGGTTTGCAGGGTCCCATCTCCTTTATAAATAAAACATGGTGTGGCAGCTTAAAAAGACAAAATCCACTGTGGCTTGTATGGTCCTGACCAAGGCACGGAGAAAATCCTGGGGGATGGGGGGAAATAAGTTAAATCCAGAACAGTAAGAATAATAAACCAGCCCTTTACTTTTTTGGCAGTAGCTATAAATAACCTTGATCTGAAAGGCAGCTTATCCTCCTCTTGTAACAAGCTTGTTCGTGGTGCCTCCACAAGTCCCACAGGAAAACATCACTTTCTAGCAGCAAAGCCGATGCGTCCTTTGAGCAGATCGTCGGAAAACGAATGTTTCAGACCGATTCTCCCGATGCCATCCTGGAGAGCTCTTTAAGGCAGCTGCAGAGCCGAGCAAGAGTGGCGCGTTCCCCGAAGGCACGGCAGGTTTACATTCGGCAGGTCCCGACTACAAACTGCAGCTAGCGGGCTGCCCCCGCCTCCTCCTCATTTCTGAGGCGCAGCTGCCGAGGAGCCGAGGGAGGGAAACCCCCGCCGTGGAGCGNCGCTTCTCGCTCGGTGCCGTGCAGGGGGCTGGCGAGGGCGGGCAGGCATCGCCGCCCGCCCGGCGGTGACATCACTCCCGCCCCAGCCCGCTCCTGAGCGCTGGCAGAGCGGCAACCCCGCTCCGGCCGGCTGCCTTCCCGGGAGAAACTCCGGGAAGGCAGCAGCGGTTTCGCCGCGCCCGCACCCCAGCGCTCCGTCTGATAAAGCCGTCATTTCGATGGACGCTTCCTTCCCAAAGTTACACCGAAACTTTACCGGTGTATTATTTTAAAAAAGAAATCCCCCAAACTCGCCTAGTGTTTAGATTAGGTGTTGGAATTGTCACACATTGCTCCACTAGACATGCAAAGGGAGACGGTCAGTCCAGTTTCGACTCTTTTCAGTCTGGTCCCTGGCTCTGAGGCAAGAGCTTAGGGTGGTGCTGGCTGACCGGGCAGCCACTCCTGAAGAATCCAGCTCTCACCGAAAGAAACATTAAAACATTGGGAAAACCTAACTATATCTGAAAGACTTTTTTTTATTGTTGTTTGGGATTTAGTGGGATTTATTGCAGCCCAAAAATCAGCCTATCTGGACAAATATTCCGGTTTGGGACTTTTACATCTTTTCAATACAGTTCAACACTTTGCACCTACCCTTCTAGCTCATAATCACAGAGGTGACGGGTAACTTGCCAACAGCGCAGGAGGAGCTGCCATGACCAAGCAGCTCCACTCCAGTAGAAGCCATGCCCCTAATAACCTGAGCTGCTTGTGTGACAGCAGCCATCAGTTATATGGACAATTCAGACCTCAGTTTAAGGACAGCATATGGCACTTAGTGCTAAAACTTAACACAGTGCATTCACTACAACCAGCCTGAGCTTTCTGCATTAAGCAGCAAGCAGGATATACTGTATGCAAGAAATACAAACATACCACACCTCATGTTTATTGATGTACTTGATAAACAGTCAGCTACATATCAAAACACTAAGGTCATGCAAGACAAATTCTCTCTTCCTCCTCTCTGGTGAGCAGCCATATAACATTACAATTATGCCAAAGAGGTAATCACCTCTGGATTCTCTAGCAGAATACTATAATGGTAAAGATGTGAAAAGAATTTTAGATGCTTTTGACAAAAGGTCCTATTACCCACGGATATTTTCACCCATAACAATCAAAACCAGATAGATCCTTGCTGAATTCAGAAAGTGCTGCATGATTTTATAGGGGAAGTGTATAACCAAAATTGGTTTGTATTTGTTCAACAACAAAATTATTTTAACAGTTAAAAAATAGTTTACCATTTTTCAGTGTTTCTCCTGAAGACTTTTGTAGGGCGGTTAAGTCACTTTCAAAATGCAACTCTTAAAAAAAATTTAATAGTTGCTTATATTACCTTTGCTTTTCAATACAGACCTCTCCTCTCCTCTCCTCTCCTCTCCTCTCCCTTCCCCTCTCCCCTCTCTAAACTGTAGTAAATCCCATGGAAGATTTTAGTATCTTATTCTAGGGTTTGTAAACAGCACACGAGATATGCAACACTTAGCTCAAAAAGAAACTTAAACTTCTGATTATGCTTTCAACATTACTTGCCTTCAAAGCAAAAATGAGAGGACAGGTACCCTCTACATAACTAACACGACATGCAGATGTGGCATTTCGGGACATCGTTAAAGGTGGACTTGGCAGTGCTGAGTTACCACTGGACTTGATGTTCTTAAAGGTCTTTTCCAACCTAAACAATTCTGTGGTTCTATAACATAAGCCAATTAAAATCTTAGTTCAAGCGCATTGGCAGGAATACGCAGACTACCTAAGAATTCCCATAAAGTCCAATTAGAAGGCAACTTCTAACAACTATATCTACTTTTATTCCAAAAATAAAAGCAGAAATCAAATGAACCACATACTCATGAAAGCTGTAACAGTGCCATGTTGGTTCTACTAAGAAGAATGACTTTTAGTGACAGTACAAAGAAACTTCTGTGAAAAAGTTTCAAAAAAGTAAAATAATTAAACTTTGGGTTCTTTCTCTATTTCAGAGAGAAACTAGCTGCAAATGCTTGTCCAACTGCAAACATTCTAGCCCTGTGCAGCTACTCAAACCCAGAGTGTTCGGTTCAGTCCATTTGCACAATTCTTTTTTGTTTTGCTTTTGAAGAATGGTGGCACCGTACCTTAACAAATGTAATTTACGGAAATTTCCTTTCAGGACTAATCTACACATTGAATACAGTCTTTGGGGTAGAAAGTGTCTTATAAAGCTAAATTAATTAGTAATTTTTTGTGTGTGTTTTATATTCATTGAGATAAATTCTTCATTTGATTATACTCTTCCTGAAGTGAAGTAAGAGTCATGGTTCTACTTTGAAATGAACTGCTCTGAAAATTTGCATTTACAGAAAGCAAATTTTATAAATGCATTGTAAATAAATATATTTTAACACTGACGGCAACTACTTTCAATTGAACATTGATGGCAACTACTTTCTATTTAACACTATGTACTGACTTGAGTAAGTACATTACAAAGAAGAAATATAAATAAACAAGTATGCATATGTATTTTAAATAAATATATGTATAATACAATTCAAAGCCAGTTTATTTTTTTTAAAAATTATGCATTTTAATGTCATGCCAAGAAGATGTACACAGCTCTAATTCGTTGTACATAAAAATTGGTTAAACCACAAAAACCACCTCTGGCCCATTACACGAGCTCCTTCCCTGAAGAGAGTGAAGATTTCATGTTAATACATCTATACCAAAGAACAACTCTTTTACTTTAGTCTTGAGGAATTGAAGTTGACTGTAGTTGACCACAGGAGCTAAAGTCATAAGGAGCCAGACAGTGGTTTTGTGGCCACAGCCACATTTTCAGGTCCTGTGTGTTTGCGTACGTGCGCAAACGTGTGAGCAAAGACAAACACACCACGAGTGGAGCAGGATCTGTGGGAGCCAGTCTCCCTACAGTTTGCTGCCTCAGGTAGAACTGCTCTCTGGAAGGGCAAAGAGTATAAACCGATTACTTACTGTAATTTTTATATGCTCCAGTAGCACTGACACCAAGTATTAGGAGAGTTGATCCCCTATCCTCCTGTTATCAGCATCCCTTCACTAACTACACTCTCACTTAGTAAAATTTCCCATTCTGGTCTCCCTATTTCCTTCCTTCAAAGGCTTCTCACTCTGCTGTTTCATTTCTGCACTTACTTTTCACTTATTTAAACAACCCCTTCATTTTTTCATCATTCTTCACCTCCTGTTTAATGGCATTGTGTTTTTAATCATAAGCAAAAGCATGGCCTAAAATAGTTGCTTCAAGCAAAACACATTTCCAAGCTTATAAATATCTAATATAAATACAATCCCAGAGTAGACTTCTGGATATAAACATGCTACTATCACTGTTCTCCTTTACGTCTCTCCAGGTTTTTTTGGCCTTCTTACCAATAATAAAATAAAATAAGCTCTTGTGTTTCAGGGACACTCTCACCCCACAGGTTTGCACAGGACTCTCACTCCCAAACTGTTCAATTGCTGTGTTGAGTCCAATGCCCTGCTGAACTACAGCTCTGAGACAACACACAGGGAACTAGATTCTCCTACCATCTGCTCATCTGGTTGTAACACTCCAAAAACATTTCTCTTTATAATAAAATACATATTTATATATATACAGTTCTTTGTATAAAATATGTATTAACACAGACCCGAAGCTGCACTTAATGTTTGAAAATGTAAGAAATGTGGTGAAATCAGAGATCTCAAACTGGCTACAACTGAAGTCCTGTACAGCCAGTGTAAGCAAGAACATTCACAGCAGGAGCTGTTGCTATTTTCCAATATCCAAAGTGTTTTACTAACCATATACAAAGAAAAGCCATTTGTTTCTCTTTCAAATTGAGATAGACTTGTTAGCATAGACGGGCATACAATTTTAATCCTCCCAGTCTAATGGAATCTCCTCATAATGTAACTATTTGTTCAAGATTTTTGTCTCTATTTATGCATTCTCAAAGATCATCAAAACGCACAGTAACTTCCATTTGAAATTCCCAGATGAAAGTTTCCTGGTTTAATTTTCCTTTCTAATATGGCTTAAACAAGCAAAATGCACCCTCTGTTGGGCCAGCCATGTAATGACTCTTTTCCAAGGTCATCAAAATTTAACCGCATGGCTTATCAAATCCTGTTATGAAGCTTTGGCTTTATCATTAGGTGTCAACTAATGTACAGGTCATACAAAGATTTTAATCAATATTATATTGGAATGAAACCAAAGCAGCACTGAATATTAAGTGCTACTATATAGCCATTAGGAGATTTATGATCTTTTTCAAACACTACTTACATCTATAAATCTTTCTGGTGAGCACTGGAAATTCATTTATTGTAACCTAAACCAAGCAAATATCTGTACTTATTTCAGCAACAAAGCTCAATTAACACTCACTATCACTGCAATGCATTTTTTTGAGCTGGACATGAATTGCTAGCTGGCATATTAAAAAAAGCTACACACAGAAGATCTGGAGTGCATTTTGGATAAGGATGCTACAGCAAACTCCCAATATGGTAGGGGGATTATTTTGCCTGTTTTCTTTTCATTAGGATGTTTCTAGGTAAGGGTGGAATTCAGTGAGGTAAAACTGGCCAGTGTATCAGAACAGAAAATGGCAAAAGGTAACATCTTAAACCTAAGTATGCTGAAGCCTATACCCAGGTGAAAAAAAACTAAACTAGTCAGATAAGCAAAATGAATGTGGGCTGGTATGTGAACACTGGAGTCTAAAATTCACACCACTGTGAAGACGGAAGTTGTGTAATACATGGACATCAAATAGAGATAATGTGCAGTTTCTCAAAAACTTGAAAGGCAGATGGATTACAGGAGGTAAAAAGATAGTGAAGAGAGGTGAAGAGGGAATTGGGGTGCAGGAACCAGGAGCTGAGATGCAAAATTCCCAATGTCTGCAAAGCTGTAGCAAAGGAAAGCTTCTCTGGAGCATAAGACCTCCATTTAAAACAGATAAAGAGAATACAGGCAGAACAGACTGCTATGAAACAAGACTCCTCTAAGGTCTGCACTTAACCAGTCCCTTTCACTATGATGTTTAATAAAAATACTTTATAATAGTAAGAAAGCAATCTTCCTACCTTGAATGTATTCAGCTGCTGATTAATAGCCTCTGTTTCCATTCCAACAGGACCTTGTGACTCTTCATGTTCTTCAGCTCTCCCAAGCAGAGTGGAAAATTCTTTTAGCTTACTGTAAAATTCCTCAACACGGCAAATAGTACTGTCCACTTGATCTTCCCTGGCTTTTGCTCTGTCTAGTAGCTTGTTGCACTGTTTATTTAGAGCTTCCAAGTCTCTCTTTATACCAAGAAGATCAGGAGAAGCTTCAGCTTCTGTGGCTAGCATAATTTTACAGTTTTTATTAGCATTTTCATTATTCATTATAAGATCCTCCAACTTTTGCATGAAATGTTTTATGTCCTCTCTCTGTGATTGCAGTACCTTGAGATCTCTCCCCACCGGAGCCATGCTATCAAGTTCATCATCAAACTCTGCAAACTGAGAGAACATCTCTCGGATGCTGTTTTGGAAATGGCCAATTCCCTGAAGTTTGGTCTCTAGGAATGAGCACCTATCCTCAACTTGCTGCTTCACTGCATTGTATTCTTGCTCCAAAGATTCAGCTTGGAGCAAAAGGTCAGAAACACCTCCTGAATCAGAAGCTTCTACCACCAGGTCTTGGGCAAGCTTTTTTGCTAAATCAACATGAGGCTTTAAAGCTTGCAAGGCTTTCTGCTGTGCCTGCATCACTGTCAGGTGTTTGTTACTGAATGACTGAGGTCCAAGTGAGTCATGAGCTTCCAGGTGCTCTTTGGCACTTTTAAGCTGTCTTTCAGTTTCCCTGGATGATTCCTGAAACTCTTTCAGTCTTTGCGCCATATTTTCCAAGCACTCTCTCTTCTTATGTAACTGTTCTGTAACCATTTTCACATTCTGATTCAGCACCTTAGTTTCTTCTTGAACAATTTCTTTATCTGTTTGACTTGCATTGAGCAAACTTTCAGCAGAATTATTTAATAGTTCCACCATCCCATGGTGTTTATCCAGGTCCTTCTGCCATGCCCTCACCTGAACAATAGAATCCTCTATTTCAACAGGGTTTATGCCAACTTTTAATTCACACAGGTTGTTTTGGCACTTCTCTATCCATGGCTGCAGATTTTCTACATGCTGCTTGTATTTGAGGGCTTTCTCCAGACAATCTGCTAATTTATCTTCCCTTTCTTTTACCTGTTTATTCATTTCATCCCAGTTATTTTTGAGTATGGCAATTTGGGATTGTAACTCTGCTTTATCAGCTCCTTGAGTCTTCTGTAAGATACTTTCTCCTTCTGCCACAATTCTTTCATATGAACTAATCTGATCGGCCAGTGTCTTCTTAAAATCATTCTGTTCTTCAATTAGCGATTGCAAGGCATCAAGTTTGGCTGACACAGGGCGAGCCTGGTTCAGCTCGTCTTTCTTTTTGCTTAGCCAGGCCTGAAAGTCCTTAGACATTTGCTGAAACTGATGAGAAGTGGCATACGCTGACTGAAGTTGCTGAACATGGTTATCTACAAAGGAGAAGGCAGCACAGAGGTTCGTTATCACAACCTGCTAGTATTCAGTGAAAAAAATAATAACTAATAGTGATTCTATTATGCGTGATCATTAATTTAAAGAAAGCCCGTCCTTAGTATGTGGTGTTTGACTGGCAGACAGCCAAGTT
>WEIT01005526.1:0-13185 GCA_013389985.1 Dryoscopus gambensis
CACAAGTTATTCAAAATTCCACTTTTCACATAACAGATGAAGCAAGATACTATACGACACAGAAACTTGTCTCACTTTTTTTCACCCTCCTTCTGAATACTATCAGAAAAACATTCACTGTGCAGTAAAGCAAGCCTGGAAATTTAATATATCCAGATCTAATTCAGGGAAAAAATTGTTAGGACTGTTTAAGAGTTGTGTGGTTTAGAAGGGCACTATGATTGAATTAGCAGCCTTCAGGGCAAGAAGAATCATAGAAAGGCTTGGGTGGGAAGGGACTTTAAAGATAATCCAGTTCCAAACCCCCTGCCATGGGCAAAGATGCCACCCACTAAATCAGACTGCTCAGGGCCCCATCCAACCTAGCCTTATTCAAGTGGCCTTGAATACCTGCAGGCATGGGAAAGAAGGTTTAGTTACTTCTGTAAGAGGCAATAAATAATCTAGAATCAACAGGAATTTTGGCATTGCAAATGTTTGTGTACATTTCCCATATTTTTAAAATTACTATAAAAATACTAAATCTAATCTGAATAAAGACCTAGTTAAAATTCTGAGCTTTATATCCCCAAAACAACTACGAACTATGGACTAAAGATTGTACTAAAGGTTACTTTTCACCTGCAAAACCTGCAATTTTACCAAAACCTCCAAACTGACACTTCTGAATCATTTTCCACTATATATAATGGAATAATCCATAGTCTTTTGTTCTGGCATGAAACAGCACAGATTAAGCAAAATCCAATCATACAGAACTTTAAGAAAACACTGCAATGAAGTGCTAAACTGTGTATCCACAATCTTTACATGCACACAGGACATGGTAAAATTACAATTTCTTACTGCTTTATAGATACCTGAAAATGTATACACAGGGGGGAAATGGGTTCTTCAGCAAAGAATTCAAATTTTATAAGAAAATGCTGCATAGTTCCACATTTCTACTTCCACACACCTGCATGGACATTTCACATCTCAGTTCAAATTTAGATTATTTACAGAAGCACTGTACCTGCAATTTGCTTATGCTATGAAAGGAGACATTTCAGTCTCCCAACATTTACAGCCATCATTCCATGTGTCAGTGTACTACTTTTTTTTGTCACAGAACATTACTCAAGTACTTGATGCAAACACTTATCCGCTGAGGAGGCAGAAGGGAAAGAAACATGGGGTGTAAATGAGCCCAAATCCCCATGAATACAAGTTGGCCTAGTGTGTGAATAGTTCAGGTGCACAGCTGGGCAGATTTCCCACTTTGATCAAACACAGCTGAGTCCACATCTGGCCAAAGCCCCACCATCTCCTCGTCCCTTTATCACTCTTTCAAGAAATACATTTGGGAATTATTAGCCCAGAAAGTTAAAAGGCTTCATCTCATTTTGGTCCTGATATACACAACAACTTAGCAGTGGTTCTCAGTTCTGTCCCTGAATAAACAATATCTCTGGATTTTTTGGCATAATCCCTAAAAGCCTTCTGATACATGCAGTATCTGTATGTAGTGCTGGGCTGAAAGGACTAGTCTACCACTTCACAGAACAGCAGAACCTGTGTTTGTCCTGGTAAAGATACCAGAAACCTCACAATCTCAAACCTATTTAATGCAGTTTCTCATGGGGTGCTTGAACATAGGCTACAAATTAAGGACCAAGGTATTTCAGCTGGAAATCCGCACAGCACTATACTGAGATGTATATACATTATGAATATACTCCTTCAATTCTGGACTGAAAACCTAAAAAGAGCAGAGGTAAAGGTAGTGCTTTAACTATCCCGTTTCCAATTAGTTAAAAATCAACCCACAGACATCCCTGAAATTAAAATGTCATTTTTGTTCATACTGGACAGACACAGACATCACTGAAATAACTAAAATTAATTCAACACTACGCAGATGGTGGTGCCTTTACAAAAAGCACACAAGGCATTTTTAAGTGCTGAGTCTCAATTACGTCTCATTTCTAGAAATACTCAGACTGGAAGTTCCTAGCAGTTCTGCATAAGGAGGTTCATAGTTAGGTTATCAGCACCATAATCACAAATAGAAAAATGCTAGGAATCCCAGCCTGCCTTTTTTTAACCCCCCTGAACATGAAATACCAATTCACATTAACTAGAGAAATTCAAGAGATGACTTCATTTAGAGAAAAAACTTACCCACGAGTTTTTATCTGTCAGATAATTAACACTACACTCATCATCAGCACTTCAAAACCTGCAAATATCGCATGGCTCTAAGCTAGGATTTTCATTCAATAAAAGTTATTTTATTTAATGTTTTGGTAAAGCAGAGAGTGGCAATGATATTTTTAAGGACGAATACAAACGCAATGTTAGAATTCTGACTTCTGAATTTATAGAAATTCAGAAAACATAATCAATTTTCAATGTCTAATACATACAGAAACATAAGACATTTTTTGTAAACTCACACTCTCAGACATCGTCTAGCCCAACTGGATTTTGATGTCAGAGCATTCAGATGTCTGTATGGTACACAACTAATTTCACATAATAATACTCAATCCAATCCAGATATCAGAAGCTGTGTAACCTGAGTTAATAAACTCTTTCCCACACAACTCATTATCCTGAGAAATTAACTCCTTCAGAAGGGAGAGTACTTAGCAGGGCACAAGACTGTGCCATGCAGATGTAGCCTTAGCTGTGATCAGGAACAATACATTAAAACAAACCAAAATAAGCCATTAAAATAACCCCAAAACCTCCACTTCATTTTTCTACCAATATTTGTAATTGCCTACTACGCTTACACAATACTTTTTAAATCTCAAAACAGTATTTTCTAGGTAGGATACACAGTTCTGTCTGTATTTTCCTAGTTTTTCATTCATGAAGAAATTAAAGCCTCAACAACGAATCTGATTTTTCCACTCCCTCAATATTTTCAGTTTAACCAGAAGCCTGAAAAGTCTACCCCTCCTACAGCTCCTTTTGCAAACTGATGGATCAGGAGCTGAGATGCCACATTTGACTACACTGCAACTGTTTAATCCACTCCACCTGACTGCTGTGGCGTTTCCCTTTCTTGTCGTAAAGCCCCTTACCCTTTACTCAAGTGTTCACCTAGGTATGGCAGTCCACCAAAGCTAACAGCTCTGGGGAATAGCAGATGAGCTCTTCAGCACTCTCAACTCTTACTAGCACATTACAACAATGAATAGTCACAATATTTTTTCCTATTCCCTACAAAATGTGGAGCCCTAATGCTCCTGTGTGCTGAGTGGCCGAGAGCCCCGCAGCTGGTGCCCTGTAACCAGTGAGGAGCAATACCCATCCATGCTTTCCCTCTGCTCTGCAACTGGTGGCTCAGACTTCATAAGGCTGTTCTACAGAAGATGGCTAGAAAATGAAATTATCAGCTGACTGGGTTACTGTGTGAGGTATCCATAAAAGCAAAATGATATTCAGCAGAACAGGCAGTTATAGTTTTTCTCTTAATGCAGAAAAGTTTGGATAAAAGATCAAAGTTCTCCACTTACAAAATTTTCATTTTTTCCAAGACTAAATCCTATGAAAGAAAGAGATAGGAATATATAAAGTTTGGAAATTTTATTTTTCTATAAATCACAGCTAAAATCATTAATGATTGTAGGTGAAAGGCATGAAGTCAGTAATAAACAAGTTTCATTTTGCCTCAATAAATCCTAAAAAGCTAAGGATATCTCCTTTTTCCTTCCAGTGACTATACATTCATATACAGCTTACTGTACTCTGACACAATAGGAAATATGCATTTATCTTATATACAGATTCTTAGTTCCTAGCCATATAGATTGGGCACATTTGCTTGCCAATTTTTATTGTGGCATTACTTTGAATTCAACTGCCTGAACTGACAGAATCTCCTGGCGCAGGAAGAGAAAATTGCACGTTTCCTACAAATTTAATTTTCAACCTATAACTCTCACTTATTTAATGAATGCATTTTCCTAGAAACTAAAGCCACAGTGGTTTATTTTACTTGTATTTTTCTACATATTTTTGTATTTGTATTTTAGTACTCCTGATACTGTAAACTCTCTGGACGGAACAATACCAATACCTAAGTAACATAAATGTCGAAAACACCTTTACAACATTACTAATCTGGACTCTGATTCTCAGATAAGTTAAATTTGCATCAAATTGCTACAGACAGCTAACTCTAGAACAAAACCTACGTTCTTCATTGACAGTTATTTAAAATAATAGCTTTAAAATTTCAGAAAACTCCCCAGAAGATGAAACTGAACAGGTGAGGATGAGAAAATAAATTTAATGAATACTTTTGAGGTAATGGAAGTCACTTGTTCAATGATGAAAAATGCATTTAAGTAACTTCATTTTTTTTAAAAGAGAAGAAATTTCAAGTCATAAATAATTGTTGCAGATGGTATATTTTGAAGTAACTCCAGACACTAAAGGACAAAAATAAAACTTTACTTATGCAAAACATACAACACTTTTATTGTGCTTAAAATTACCAGTTCTTAAATCTCATTTGGAGAAAAAAAAAAATTACATTTTTTTTTCTACTTTGTGAATTGTGCGCCTCATAAGATTTTAACAAGAAAACAAGTTACCCATATTTTGTGTCCAGGGGTGCTTAAATCTGCCTTGTAATAGTCAAGCTTCTCTTTCAGCCTACTGTTCCATGCATGATAGGTTAAGACAGTGATACACAAGAGCTCTGCTATGAATTTAGCACTGTATTTGAAAACAAAGCACATAATATATAAAATCCCCATTGAGAAAAGATCCTCAGTTTTCAAGACACAGAATTTATAAAGACTGATGGATAGCTCGTTCTTCCCAAAGATCCTGCTGTCAAAATAGTCTACTTGAATAGTGTGAATATTATTTTTCAAGTGCTTATAATAGGCTACAATGGATTAGGAAATAAAACTGTTAATAACCCTGTACTGAAAAGAACCTTTTAACAGAGAACCCTGTACTATAGGGTCTCTGGACAACCTAATCCTGTAATTGTGTTCATGGTTGTAATTGAGGAGAGCAACTTACAAGTTCTTAAGCATAGACTACAGTGTTGAAGAAAATACACTAAAAATACAGTTGCTGGCAATAATAAGTCACAGGAACGTTAGATCCTTATGTACAGTCAGTTTAACAATGATATACACAAGTTTCCATGACAACAGTGACAAGATGATAAAAACATCTTCCATCATTCCCTGAAAAATACTTTTCTGCTTATATCATTGATGAAGTGGCCAAGTACTTAATTTAGAAATATCAACTTGCATTTACTAACATACTTTTATATTCAAAGAAATGCAGATCATCTCTTCAAAGGATTTAATTAAATAATTGAACCAGATTAAAATTATTTATGATCTGATTTTTTAGTATTTTAAAACAAGTTACATCAAACTTTATCTTTTATGTTAATCATGGTCCATAGTTTGGGTGCAAAATTTCAGCTTAAAAATTTTTTACCCCCAGGGAAATCTCTTTTGTACGGATCACATAAAAGCTGATCTAGTGTTGTGGTTTGTAGTTTCATGCGACGGTGTGGCAAGCCGCAGCCTCCTTGGAGAGCACTGCGCGGCTCCCTCGGGGAGAGAAGCTGTTCCACTTCCCGCAGCCCCTTCCGGGCGGCCCCACACGGCTCCGGCTGGCTCTCAGCTTCCCAACATGGCGGCGATAAAGGGGGCGAGGCGGCTCCCCGCGTGGGGACCTCAGAGGATGTTTATTCACATGGTGACCCCAAGGTAGAGAGGACCCGCACAGGCAGAGAGAAGGACTGGGTTTTATGAGGGGATGAGGGGGGCGGAGAGAGCACATGGCTCAGTGCACAGAGGCAGTCCATGGGCGGGACCTTGACATATAAGGGGAAAAGGGGCAGGGAAATCAAGGGGCCAGTCAGGGAAACAGAAGTGGGGTACCTGTCCCCTTAGGAGATTCTCTTGTTCTCTGATTGGCATCCCACAATCTAGCACTTTCCAAATAAACAGTGAAGATTTTAGCAAAAGAATGTCTTATTTTTAAATTGGCTTAATTCTGCTCCATCATTCACAAAAAATTAAGAAAAATTACATAAAGCAGTTATGCTTTACGAGTCACTTAACTTGCTTTCACATTAGAGCATCATCTTATTTCTAGTCTGAATTGTTTTCTTCAAAACAGTAGTGGACATAAAACTGGAATTTCTTGCTTCAGCTACTTTTTAGTCACTCCTGTGACCTGGTTACTCTTGAAAACAAGCAAATCCAATGACAACAGTGGAATTTAAACTTGGGAGTTATCTCAATCCTGATACTTCTAGGTGAACATACTTCTTAATCTATTAAGAACATTCATAATACCTATTAAAATGTCAGTTCTCATATTTTACTGTAGGAAAAATAGTTCCTGTAAATAAATAATAAAAATTTAGCCCTACAATGCTCTTGATATAACACAGTATATCTAAATTACCACTTTAAAAAGCACAGTGAATTACAATGCTTCAAATCAAAAAAGGCTAATGCCTGCACTATGTGAAACCCCACACATACGTAAGCACCTCCTGAGAGAAGAAAAGGCAAAAGAAATAATATAGCAATGTTTTGTACACTACAGATTATCCAGAAATACCATCTTTGGATTTGATCACTTGTTGCTGTTAATAACATTAAAGAGCAATAAATACTTTTAACTCATACAGCTTCCTGTAGATAAGTTTTAAAGAATTTTATAAATAGAGGGATAAAGCCTTTGATTGAATATACAGACACAGAGCAAGACAAGTTCTCTCCCTATCCTCAGGCATTTGAGGACTAGGCTGGAGTCAGGCTTAAGTAAGAACAGCCATGGATAAGTAAGCCTGACCAAAAAACCTGCTCCTGATCATGCTGCTGATTCATGGCCAATTGACAATCACAGTATGAACAGAGGCTTGAGAAGTGCAGCAGACTTGATCTGGGGAACAAACTGTCTTAAGCCTCCTTTGAACATCTGGAATTTTGTGAACAGGATATAGAGCTACTGGACTGGGATGCTCCTTGCTATGTACCTGAAGATATACGATAATTCCATCACTCTATTTTACAAGGTGGAGAACAGGGAGCCATGAAGCAAAGCAGCATCTCCACAGTAAGAAAGGAAGCCTGCAATCAATCAAGATTTCTTGACTCCCAGCCCTACAGTTTTAGTGCTGATACCGTAGAGCTTCTCAACGGGACTTTTCCTGGCTCTTTTTCAGTGATATTTCTGTTAGGTCATTCCCAGCATAAATTAACTCTTAACTTATAATACTCTATTCACAGCGTTGAAGATCGGGGGCTTTTTCTAGAACATCCTGCTATCTGTTAAATAAATGTTAGTGTTAACATAGCTTAAAAATAAGAAAGGAAAAAGTGGGAGGAGATCAGAACACAGAGAAGTTCTTTCATTTAGGACCTTATACAAAATTACAATTAGTAAGTGATTGGGTTAATATGCAGAATAGAGTTAGAATAACAGTGTAGTTACTTGTTATGCAAATTAATTTCAATGTCTGTTAAGTTATCAGTAGTAACTCTTCAGCATAAAAAAAGCAAGATAACCTCACTGAAATTTTGCATATAGAGAGAGAAAATACCATGTCCTTTCCTGGTCATCTGATGTCTAAATTAAAGTTATATGACGATGTTTTTATGTTTAATTCAAAAGAATAGATGATACTAAAAAGTTATTTTCAAGTCTAGTTGGGTAAGTTTCTATTTAAATTGCATTTTTGTAAATATTTATTCATTCTTTTATATACATAAACCATTGCCAGAGAATTAAATTATGTCAGGGCCTAAGGCCTAGCTTTGAAGAGCTTTTAGTCTTTTTATCTCTTTGAGGATCTCATGGGAAGTCTAAGCCTGCTTTCAGCCCAAAAACCTCCAAAGCCTGAGGCTGCCTCTGGAAGAATTATATTTGCCTTAAGGTCTGTGGTAAATGTATTTTGGCAGCTTTACACTAGAGCTAAAGAAATTTCTCAATCTCATCAGGAAAGTGTACGCAATAATGATAATCTGTAATACAAAACTGCAAACCCCGGGGGCGGGAAGTGCCTTAATCTTACATACACGGATGCTATTCTACAGCCCCAGAAGTAACTACATATTTCACTTACTTTCAACAATTTTAAACCATCTCTTTGCAAGATGAAGATGCAGCTATAATATGTTCTGTGTAGACATTCAAAATATGTCAGACTCAGCTTCTACAAGCTTATATTTAAATCCTAGGATATTAACATCCAGTAGTGCACAGTACTTGACTAATGCTACCCACAGGGATTTTTTAAGATGTTAGAAATTTCTACAGCTAAAAATCAAGCTGAGGTAAAAAATTAGTATCAGAGCACAAGTCATGTTAATCTCATGCTGGCTGTAAAGCTAATAATGAGTTTAATCTCATTGTTTCACCATCATTAAACATACAAACAGCCTTTGGAGCAGCAGACAAAACTGAGACACCCACTCGTTAGTGAGTGATATCCACAGGACTCAGCCAGAGAGCCCTGCTCCCTCAGGAGACCCTTCTCTGGCCCATGAACCTTCTGTTCTTGTCTACACCACGGTACAGCTTCAGCAAAACACCCATCAGTTCAATATCAGAACTTTTACAGACCCAGAAGCTTTTCTGAACAGTATTTAGATAACATCATAATGATATAGAGGCAGATGGAGATATCATATATCAGACTAGCAGCATTTAAAGACTAATTATGAGATTGAAATCTAAAAAGTGTATGTTAAATGCTAATGAACTTTGCTAGATAATTTTTTTTAAAATAAAAGCTCCTATTTTTGGAATTAAAGTTTTCTATTGTTGCTAGTCATTTTCAAAAAGGACAACAAATTGTCAGACATGAAACTGTTAAAGATCTTAAAATAGAGAATAAATAATTACCATTTTGTCCAGACTAAGTCTAGAGAAGTGACACTTCAGTTTCTGGGACTCAGCTTTTAAGAAGCTTAGAGTCACTCCAAGGACAGAACTCCTCAATCTTAGAAAGTTTTCAAAAATCCTTAAACAAGAAAACATACATAAGTAAACTGAAGAAAATAACTAAGTATTTTAAGTCTGTACATGTATAATGACTCTGAACGAGACATTCTCTGTCTCAGCTTGAGACAAAATATTAAAATTTACTTTCATAAACTTCAATTAGATTTTTCTTTGAAGGCCTGCTTCTATCTGCATCTTAACTGCAAAATCATTATCTTTATTCCAGCTTAATTTTATAGATGTACAGATACAAGTTATGCAAGCAGACAAATGGATTTTGTTCATATGCAGAAATCTAGGTGAACTTGCATATTGTACAACTTAATCACTTTTGTTATGTAAAATTTGGCTTGTTTCTACTTCCTGCTCAAGTCTATCAGTCTTTGCTACTTAGCTTTCATTTGAAAAGGAGTGGACTTCTGTTGTTACATCTGGTGTAAAATGACTTCCAAACAATGTAAGAATATGGACATTCCTCATGGATTTTCTGTCCATTAAATTATAATTCATTCTGCTGGACAGTCAAATTAATTATATGCTTTTATTCACCACTCACTCCCTGTATTCTAGCCACAAAAGAAAGGAATGTTTAAAAATAAACATGCTCTATGTTCTATAAAAAACCAACAACAACAATTTTCTTCCAGTGTGGATACTCATTATCTTTCCATCAATAAGGACAACACAACTAATCCCTAAGGGTCCAGTTCTACCAAATCAGAATTACATTTAACAGCAAATACATGAGAAATTCTCTGCCATACACAATTCTCATGTAGGAATATGGCAGAATCCATAAATAGTAGAAAATATTACAGGGTCTCAGAACTCACTAAATAACCATTCCCAAGCAATGTAAAACATCATAATTGGATCTGCATTACTATTACATTTGAGGAAACAACAGCCTAGTTGCTTTCTCCTTTTCAAGATCTGTATTTTAGTCAAAAGCATGGATGTTTACTTGCACAATGCAAAGATATTGCTAAAATTACAGTTTAGCACATATTTTTTACTCAGTTTAACACTACCTGGCTTCTTTTACAGATTATGCTGAATTGAAGTTTACTGCTTTCAATAATTCATTACAAAATGATCTTATTTATGAAAAAGAAATCTCTTTATTAACAGGTCCATTTGATGCAAGCCTTGAGACAACTCACAGATACAACAGCTTATATGTATTGATTACCAATGAAATCATTATAGGTATTCCAGAGTTAAAAATGGGTTTGTTTGGAGCTGGGAAGAGCTTGGAAAACAAGCTAAAGTCAGAAGAACTTTAAAATCAATTAGGTATAAATAGAAGATCAGATCACTAAGCAAATTTCAGTCTAGAACTAAAATCCAGGTTTCCTTCTTTTACAAGACATGCTATCCACAGTTTTAGTTTATTGCACTCTGAATTGCAGATTGTACTCTGCCAAAAAAAGTAATTTACTCATTGTTATGGAAAAAATCTATTCATATATTCTCCACCCATGGGAACAAATAATTTGGAATAGAACAATTTTCCTCTATAACCTGTTATATACTGATATATGCATTATTTGTCTTGATTCAAATCTAAACAGATGACAAAAAGTTTTCACACCTTTGCTCATTATAAAAGAAAAAATACAGTGTTTCAGTCAAATTATGCCAAATATTGTCTGCCAGTATTTAACATTCATAAAGATTCAGAAATCTCTTCTACATCACTCATTGGAAAAATCAGAGATAGTGTATATCCTGGTTTTAATCGGACATCACTGTGTTTTTCCACATGGTTTCTCAATTTCCCATCACCTCATTTCAGGACACCTAGATGTCCTAATCTTTCATTTAATAAATAGAAAACAAAATGTTTTGCATTTTTAAATAAATAAGAAGTTTTTCTTGAAAACATATCAGCCACGGAGAACTTGTTTTGCATTTTGCTGGGCAGTCCAGAGCAATATGTGTTCAGAATGATGGTCTCTGTTTGGAATCAAGCGAAAAATGGAGTGAGAATTGACATTAGTAAAGTTCTTTTGCTCTGAATATTAATGACTTCTGCTTAGTCTTTCATCAAAAATTCGTTCAGAATCCAATGCTATTGGAAAATATGCTCCACTTGGAAAGACAAACTCTTGTTATTGCTGAATCTGAAGCTGGCAACAGCTACAACACTGCACATTTTCAAAGCACATCTTTATCTTCTGGATAAGTCTTTCATATGGTAAGCTTAAAATGCATGCCTTCCATGCCTCAACTTCTGATTTTGGAAAAGTCTCTTTGCATCTCTACCCCTAAACTCAACTGGAAAAATACAAAATAAACACATTTTAAGACAATAATGATTGTGGATGGCAAAAATAATACATTAAAAGAAAGAACGCACAGATACAAAAACCTAGAAAACAAAACATTTGATAACCAGGGGCAGTTCTCAGCTCAGCCATATACATTTCTGTCAATAATTTTAGACACAGTATTGCAAGAAATGTAACTGAAATTTAATTTTCAACCATATTGTTATATTCCCTTCCACTGACTTTTTTAAATTTCCAAATTCAACTGCAATGACACACTTTTCCTCTCAGGTGAAATGGCTTGTTAGATGATGTGTTTACATGAGGCAATGTATTTTGTGCATAGATGTTAATTCCTTTCAGTATTCTATCTGCTTTAGCTCCATATTTTCTCCAGATACAAAAACATTTTTGTGGGGAAGTGGGAAAAAGGATGTTTATTTTTCCTACAGATAGCTGTAGCCACACGATTTCCTCCATACCACTGTGGCTTCTCATTCTTTTTTACAACATCTATTCACCAGCAGTGCTTGGCTGCACAAAGTCCCCACTATCATTTCAAATTTATGGAAGAAACAAACAGAAGAAAAAGCTGGCAGCACAGAACATTCATTCTTCTTCCAAAATTTAAAGCTGAACACATTTGTGAAAATAAGGCACTGTTGGATATTTTCAATAATATGTTCTTGTATGGCGCAGTTAAAAATATGTTTTACTTAAATCCTACAGCCAGATTTCATTTACTGAGTACTGCTGCCACAGTGTGTGCTTTGCACAGGACGTGGTACGAAAGCAGTTCAAGATGTCAGAGTGACTGTTCCGCTTGCTCTGCCTCTGCCCTCCCATCCTGCCTCCGAACTCTGGATACCCTAAACTACGCTAAGTTCCTCCTGGCCAGAACAAATGAACCTCAAGCTTCACACGTGCCCTTCCCCAAGTCTGCTTAGTCTGAACACAGCTGATGGCTATGCCATACCAGCCCATTCTCAGACATTACTGCAGCTCCACACAACCATTCAGAGAGTTTTGATAAGACCACCCACACAGAAAACACAGTGTATCCCATGACACTGTGCAAAGCAGAGCTGGTCTGACACATCACAACGGGGACATCGGCAGCATGCTGCCCACACTAGTGCAGGGCTTCTGTGACAAGCAGATGAAGAGGGTGAAGGGGAAGAATCACCAGCTCTCACAAAACTACCAAGATGAAGACAACCACAGTGAAAACTGCAAAATACTTTTCCAGTGTTCCCACAGGTTAACCTTGTGTCTGTTCCTGCATCAACCTCATTCCTTTCCTGCTGCTATCCTCCTTCCAATAGGTGCTACATGCGCGAGTCTCCTTAAAACCATGCTGCAGGACTGCAGCACTCCCTCTAGGCATGTGAGAGTTTAAAGACTTCAAGCTTTACAATTTCTTTTTATGTCAATTATTCTCCAGTGCAAAGCCAACCAGGGTAGTTTAATTCCACTCTTTTCTGGTCAATGACCTTTTTCAGATTGGCCCAACCAAACAGATGCTGGCACACAGTAAGACAACTACTCCTACAATGAATGTATATGGCCATGACTGGACCAGGCTACTTTACAAAAAAAAACATACTCAGTGAAGTGCAACGGAAGTCATACTTTTCTACATCATAAAACAGAGCCAACACTACTAAGAAAAATATGAAGCAGTGAACATTCATTTTCAAACTAAATCTACAAATGATTGTAAGTAGACAAAAAGTAGATGCATTCAATCTGGAGATCTCAGTTTTACAATGTCCCTCCTCAGATAAGAGCTCTACTTTTAGCACAAACAAAAACAAAAACAAAACAAAACAAAACAAAAAAAAAGACTTCACAAAAGCAGTGTAAAAAGAAAATACATCTCGCCAGAAAATTTACACCTTGTATAGAATTTAAGAAG
>WEIT01005530.1:346-23255 GCA_013389985.1 Dryoscopus gambensis
TATGTCCTCTGGAGTGTTAGGTAATAGAAGCTTTAAATTAAGTTAGCTTCTAGTTGAACTAATGGTGGTTTCTGATGCTTAATTGGAATGCAAAAAGATTAAACAATAATAGATAACAAACCTCATTGGAAGCAGTGTCGTGCACTATTGGTCAAACATGTTCATTAATTCTCATACTCCAGGGTTTACATTGAAGAGGAAAAGCTATGGACTGAAGTTTTAGGTTTTTTATTTAGTGGTCAGGTTCTCCTCTGAAGTATTTCTGAAACGTGGTAACCTATCTACAAATGTATAAATTCATCTAGAAATACTATTGCTACGTTCAGCCAAAATATTCATTGTCCTTTGAGTCATCCAAAGCTCTGGAAGGCCTTGGACACTGGTTCTCTAGCAGGCAGTGATTTAACAGAAAGACCCCTACAGGAAGAAGTCACATTGATCCAAAAACTGTCTGCACTTAGACAGAGGTGTAAGACACAACTTTGTGACAGAGCCAGGAACAGCACCTGTAAATAATTTTCTGTTAAAAAATAATTTTGACAACATGAATTTCCTGGAAAAGAGGAAACTGATACCGAAAAAATCCTCCCTTTGAATTCTTATTTCCTGATTTTCCTTGGGACCTGAGTCCTCAAACTTATCATTGTGGTAATTACTGGCTACTTCTGGCAAGTGTGAGGCTTTCTTTAGACTTTATAACGCAGCTTTCAACTTTTTCCTTTAGTCTCACAACAAAGGTAAGGTTCCATTACTACATAATAAATAGTAAAGCTAGTCTTAGCCCCTAAAAATTTATTCCCAGTAGAAATGACTGACTGGAGGGCCCCATGTTTCTTTGAAATGTCTTTACATAATAGTTACATGGGAAAATCTTATGAAGATCTTTCATTCTTGCCTATATAATGCTGACTTTATCCCTGCACCTTGGATCTGAACCAGCATTACATGATCGCTAACAAGATGAAAGCAAATAGCCCTTCAGGCTTTCAGAAGTGGGAACTGATCACAGTTCCAGTTGACTTCAATGGCTCTTTGTGTGCCTCACGTCCCTGTGAACCACATCCTGCAATACTGAGCAGGTATGTCTTACCGAGGATTAATAATCTTAGCAACACATTTTTATTTCTGAAATCAACTCTTAGAAGCTAAAATGCTCCAATTTATTCTTATATGGGAAAAATTATGTACATATCTGAGGAATGTATGGCTTATAGCCTTTATATCTAAGCACTGACTGGCTTGTTTCCAAAATACGTGATGGATTGATTGAGTTGAAAATAAATCTGAAAGATCTTTTTGCAAAAAATTTAAGAAACTGTAAGTATTTTATACCCTTGCCAATAATAATTGGCATGATTATAAAATTAATATATTGTTATACATATTAAAAAAACTTTACAGTTTCAGCTTCACAAAATTTTGGGAATTTAGTGACTGGTAATTGTGACCAAAATCATATACACTGTTTAAACATTTAAATAAATAGTATTTGAAAGTCATTTTAGCCAGACCCCTTATACTGCTGCTGACTGATAATCAGACTTGAAAACTGCAGTAATCACATAGTAAGGAAACAGTTTGGAATAGGAATATTGCAGGGAATAGTAGTGCATCTAGGCATCAAAATCATCATGCAAATTATAGGAAAACATAGCAAAGGTCCCTGAGACTTTAAAGGTCCTCTAGATCCTAACATTATTTCTGTTTTGAAGGGGTGAATGCACTCTAAGGACTGACTTCCACTGTCTGCTTGTTGTTTGATACTCGTGATTTATAAGCAACTGAAACTTTTTGCATTCTTTACGCTGGTTCAAGCTGTTTATGACTTGCTGTGACATAGAGTTGGGACAAGATCTTATTCGAGTTCATTAGCCCATGGAACCCTGGTGACAGAGGATTTGGTTCTGCTTCCTGACTTATGGGGACACTATTTCCTTGAAATGAGGAGAAAGATATTTTGTATTTCTGTTTCTTCTGGCATATATACAATAAATTTATGTTTACGGTATGCATTTAATACGTTAAAGAAAAAACGAGAAGTATTTAGAAGAGCTTTTGCTTTGGGATTTAAATTCTTTATATACAAATACTTTCTTCAAAATTATATTGCTTCCACTTCATCTTGAGAAATTGGTGGGGAGTCACTGAAACCTGGGATGGTCTGAATGACTGCAGTATTGAAGTATGATTATATACCAGATGAATGGGTGGCAGTGGAGGGGCACTTATTCCTCTGCAACTAAAATCACAGGGTGACACTCTGCTGAAGATAATATTCATTTTAGAGCTTGGAGGCAAAGGATCTTGAACGGAAGCAGACCAATGTGCTATGTTACAAAGCCCACAGCAAGGATCTGATTTAAAAAACCAAACCCACACACCCAAAATATAAAACAGGAAGTTAAACCAAAACCAGGATAAAGTACTCCTTAACTTCCAAAAGTGTGGAGGAGAAATATATTATGGAGTACTTCCATTTGGAAGGCAGATGTGGAAACTCTCACCTAACAAATAATAAACTTATTTCTTGCAGTTCAGCCAATATTAGCAGTAAAAGAACCTAAAAGAAGTTGAACTCAATATGAGATTACTATTTTAGGTTGTTCTTAATATTATCTAAGGTCAAACTATAAACTATAGATAGGATGTATAAGCATGATCCATTGATTTCATATAGACAGAATTTGAAATTACTAAGAACAGATGCATATAAGATTTCCAAACAGCTAGTTTCCCAAAGATGCAGAAAGCTCTAAGCAAGACTGACTGGGCAGGAAAGTTAAAGCTAACAAATAAATAGAAATGAGAGCTTTTTTAAAGCTTACTATTTAGGGAAAAAAAGCACAATTCTTCAATTAAAATCCAAGGGAGGACTGAGAAGAAAGGTAGAGGTATTCGGAAATATCCAGGGCTGGCAAGGCTCCTGGGGTTTTTTTGTATCCTTATTTTGCTGGGGGGGTTTTTGGGTTTTTTGATAAGCATATTATTATAACAAAAGGGATTTTTAGCAATATATTGACTATTTCAAGAGGAGAAATTGCTAAGACATATAGAAAAACCTGACATGTTCTATAGCTAAGACAAAAGGTAACAGTGACACTGGGATGATTTTTTTTAATGCATTAGTGACATAGTTGGGTGTTAAAAAAAGTAACTTGCTATAAATATTCTGAACTCAGTGGATCTCAGTGATCTTCACCCAGGTACATTAAAGGAATGGCCAAGAAAATGTTTGTCATACTGATGTTAATCCATAATAAATCTTGTTGTATTAAGGAAATTCTAGATGATTTGCAGAGTGCCACTGTGCAAATACTCAAAAAGTACCAAGTGATAAAATCAGATAACTATTGCCCTAGGTTTAATCCAGTGATTAAACCAATGGGATATCACATACGGTACTAACCTGAATAAAAATTAACATTAAGAAATCTCAATAATGCCAGTTAATCAGTTTTACTGATAATAAATTTAATCAAATCTGACTTATTTTTAATAGATTACAAGTCTGGCAAAAGTTGAAAAATTGATAAATATAATGTAATTAAATGCAATATACTTAATCTTTTAATAGGGCACTAATTTGTAATGTGTTACAATCCAATTGAAACACAAGCACTCTACAATATCGAAAAAGCCCACATTACCTGAATGAAGTCCTGAACAACTAACCAGTTGCTAGAACAAGGAGTTTGCAAGGAATCCCTAAATGGGGATATTTGTATATCCCATCCTATTCTGTTTGGCTTTGAACTACTCAACTTCTTTTTTTCTTTAATGATAATTTGGAAATAGCGATAAGGTCACTGCTTGTCACATTTCAAGTTAAAATGAAAACTGAAGGTGGAGGAAATATCTAGAATAAAGCAGAACGATGACCATCCTGGTGGCCAGTGCTAATATCCTTTAGACAGCAGATATCTCACATTTCATTAGCTGCACACTGTGACTAGTGTCTGCACTCCACTATCCATTGACGTGTTCCATGTATGCCACTGAACAATCCTCTTTTCCATTCTTTTCCAGTACAAGAGAGCCGAAGAGGTTTGTATGGCATGTCCACACAGGTCAGGGAAGATCAGAGATGAACAAACATGCTGGGATGAAAACAGCTGATGCTATTTGGGACCCAAAAGCAAGGTTGGACTGACACAGGAGTGCCAAGGCTGGAGTGCACAGTGCTCTACCACATGGCACTGGGAATTAACTGATCTTCTTACTCATTAAAGGAGTTCCCTGCCACGCTCCCCTGGGCATCGGAGCCACACCCATAGAGTCTCAGAGCTCGGGCCACGAGCCACCGATAGTGTTTTAGTCCAAGCTCCCAAATATTGAAAAACATGGAATGTCGTAGTTTTTCTGCTACAGAATGCAAACAGCAATCCTTATTTATACAGAGAGAGAAAATGAGACAAAGGATTTGCACAATTGCAATCAAAGTCATAAAAATCATCTTGTAGTAACCACTGCTTTTGCCCAAAATAAGCTACTTTGTGCACTGAATAATGTAACTGTTAAAAAAACCTCACCTTTTTTTGTTACATAATTCACCACTCTTTCCAATATATGAACTTCTTTTCTCCCCCACCTTTTTTTCAATTGAAGGACTTAATATCTGTAATTCTAATATTTCAGGGTTTATTTTTGCAAGAAACTTTAAAATAGATAAATAATGAATAGAAGGTAATTCAATCTGCAAAGAATGGTAAATTGAAAGAGACAATAGTTTACCAATGAATACATAAGAATCATTCAGCAATGTCTGTAGTTGTGACACTGATTGGTTAGTGTACTTGGATCCTGGTAATTTCTCTAGGAAGAAAAAGTGAGTAGACAGCAGAGACCAAATTACTAAATTATCCTATTACGCTTTTATTTAGAAATGTAAAATTCATGCAGACAGACTTTGAATAGACTGGATTTTAACAGCAAAGTAGTGCAATTCAAGCTCAGGCAACAGCTAGCAGCAAAGATATTTTTCACCATCTGCTTTTGGAAAATCCAGATTCTTGTTCCCAGTACAGCTCCCACACATTTTCTCTAAGAGTGTTCATCTTCCATCCTAAAAGATTTTTAACCTGGTAGTACCTCTGAATTCAAAACCCCATGTAAATTCATGTACCTTCCTGAAATCAATGGCAAAGCTCACTTAGACTTCAATAAGCCCAATAAATTGCCCTTTAAATTTTAGAAGTCTGAAGTTGGCCATCTGGCTCCAGATGGTCTGAAACTACTCTTTCAGGACTGATTCTCCAGAGCTATCTTAGGGAGCGGATTCCATTCCTGCTGGGATTGGAGCCATCAAGTCTAGGGGCACTTCGCCAACACAAATGGGAAGCCACTTCTACCAGTGAACAGCCCACCTGGTTTTCAGTCAGTATTCCTTACCCTCCCTTTCACCAAATTGTTGACATTTCTTTTACCAACAATTACATATACCCTCCCCCCTCAAAACAGCAGTGCCCTAAATTAAATGCAAATAGCATTACTGGTCATTCTAGTTTTGTGTATCTCTGCATTATTATCTGTGTATATTCTGAATTATATCTGTATATATTCTGTATATATCATATACATATATATGTATGAGGCAAGGAAGGCAGGAGACCGGTGTGGCTGAGGAGCCGGTAGGAAGGTTTGAAGGTTTGAAGGCAGGAGCCGGTCAAACTAAAGAGAAGGATGGCTGAAACAAGGACGGGAAAGTCACCCGGGAAGAGTATGTAGACAAAGCTCAGTTGTGTAGGGAGACCAAGGTGAGGCTGGAACTGAACCTGACAAAGGAAGCAAAGAATAACAGGAAAAGCTTCTAAAGGTATGTTAACCAGAAAAAGAAGGTCAGAGAAGGTGTATCCCCCCTAACAAACAGTGCTGGAAAACTGGTAGCAATGGTACTGAGGTACTCAAAAACTTCTTCTGCTCAGTCTACAATGGCAACCTCTCTTTCCACACTAGTCGAGTGGATGGACAGCAGGATAGGGACAGGGGGACCAAAGTCTTTCCCACTGTAAGAGAAGATCAGGTTTGTGACCACCTGAGGAATCTGAATGTACATCAGTCTCTGGGACCCTATAAAATTCACCCCAGAGTCCTGAGGAAATTGGCTGATGTACTTGCCAAACCACTCTCCATGATATTTGAAAAGTCATGGTAGTCAGGTGAAGTCCCAGGTGGGACTATTGCACCCATCTTTAAAAAGAGGGTAGAAGTAAGGATCCTGGGAACTACCAACCTGTCAGCCTCACCTCTTTGCCTGGGAAGATCACGGAACAGATCCTCCTAGAAGCTGTTCTCCATCGAGAAGCTGTCCGTGGAGGACAGGGGCGTGATTCAAGATGGCCAGCACAGGTCCACTAAGGGCAAGTCCTACTTGACCAACCCAGTGGCCTTCTGTGATGGAATGATTACAACCAGTGGACAAGGGAAGAACTACAGATCTCTTTTATCTGGATTTCTATCCCGACTTCTATAAAGTTCCCCACAACATCCTTCTCTCTGCGTGGGAGAGAGATGGATTTGATGAGTGGACTGTTAGATGGATAAGAAAGTAGTTGGATGCATCCAGAGGGTAGTGGTCAATGGCTCAGAGTCCTGGTGGACATCAGTGACAAGTGGTGTCCCTGCCAGATCTGTACTGTGACCAGTGTTATTTGATATCTTCTTTAATGCCATAGATGAAGGAACGGAGTGCATCCTCAGCAAATTTGCAGATGATTGAGTGCTAGGGTTGCCACACCAGAAGGGTGGGATGTCATCCAGAAGGACCTGGACAAGCTCAAGAAGTGGACCCACAGGAATTTTAAGAGGTGTAATAAGACCAAGTACAAGGTGCTGGGCCTGGGTTGGGGCAAGCCCAGGTATCAACACAGGCTGCAAATGAACAGATCAAAACCAGCCCTGTTGAGAAGCGCTTGGGGATTCTGGTGGATGAGAGGCTGGGCATGAGCTGGCAACGTGTGCTCACAGCCCAGAAGGCCAAACAGGTCCTGGGCTGCATCCAAAGCACTGTGGGCACCAAGGGGAGGGAGCGGATTCTGCACCTCTGCTCCACTCCGGTGAGACCCCACCTGCAGTGCTGCATCCAGCTCTGGGGTCCCAGCACAGGAAGGACATGGACCTGCTGGGGTGAGTCCAGAGGAGGCCACCAAGATGATCAGAAGCATGGAACACTTTTCCTATGAAAAAAAGGCTGAGAGAATTGGGATTGTTCAGCCTGGAAAAGAGAAAGCTTCAGGGTGACCTAATTGTGGACTTCCAGTACCCGAAGGGAGCCTACAGAAAAGATGGAGAGGGGCTTTTTACAAAGGCACATAGTGACAGGATAAGGGGGAATGGCCTCAAAATGGAAGAGAGTAGGTTTAGATTAGATATTAGGAAAAAATTCTTTACTATGAGGGTGGTGAGGCCCTGGCAGAGGTTGCCCAGAGAAGCTGTGGGTGCCCCATCCCTGGAAGTGTTCAGTGCTAGGCTGGATGGAGCTCTGAGCAACCTGGTCTAGTGAAAGCTGTTCCTGTCCATGGCAGAGGAGTTGGAACTAGATGATTTATCAGGCCCCTTCCTGGTGCGGTGCGGTTCTGCACCCCTTCTGGGAACAGCTTAATACGTCGAAGAAATCAAGAGGCCTCGTTTTTGTTGATATTTTCAGCAGATTTTATTTCGTGGCCACATGGCCTGGCGCCAGCACACAGACCGGACTCTGCACACAGACTGCCCCAAGTCACGAGACTCCCCAGCATTCCCCTCTCCCGGGGGACACCAACCCACCAACCAGAACACACAGGAGGGGTACATGTGACCATGGCAGATGCAGGGGCAGGGGAGACCCCGTCCCAGATCCCAAATCCACCCGAGCATCCTCCCCTCCCCCCAGGGGAACGGGGGGAGGGAAACTCAACACCTTCCAACCTAGGCCATTCTATGATTCTATGGAATCCTCATATATATGTATTTTTTCAGTATATATTTATCAGTATATATTCCAAATTATTCCCTGATAATATATTTGCTACCATAATAGCAAATATTAACGTATTTTTATGTTTTTCAAAACAGTTTACAATCTGGAGGGTCTGCTGTACTCCAGTTTAGTCTCAGTTCAGAAAAAATGTTTTTTTACATGAGCATCAGTAAATGCAAACAAACCAAGCTTTCAGTCACGTATACATGTATCAGTCCATTTTAGTCCCTATAATTCTCTTCACTGGGCAATTATGTTTGCAAGTGTTTTATTTACTATTTATAAACTATTTCATTCTTCCGTGTAACATGATTCAGTGGTCATTTTTTGCCAAAATTTCTTTTAAAAATTCATGTGTATTTATAGCAATGTATTTTTAATGCAAAATGGAACAAAGGCAAAAGTTGTCTGCTTTTTTCCAGAAAAAATGCTATTACCCAGCCTCTAATTTTCACCACATAACCTCATCAGTTCTGCAAAGACCTCTTGAAATTCATTCTATGGAATTAAAAAGAAATTACATGTATACCACTGATGGTGTTTTAATGGAAATAATAGAATTGTGGAGGTACTGGATTGAAGAAAAGCAAATGAAGGAACAAAATATTCATGAAAAATAAAGAAGAGTTATGAAATTTACGCTTGCATAAGTTTGACTTCTATTCCCAAGAAATGAATCGGAGTTAAAAAATTGCAACACTATTTCAGGATAATAGTAGAGCTGACTGAATAACAAGAAAAATATTTCATAGAAAAATAATTTCAACATTGTTTCTATTCCATGGTGTACTGAAAGTCAGACCCATTTTCTGTTAAAAATAAAAATGAATTTTCACGTTTTAAAATCAATATGAGAATTAACACTGAAACCTCAGCTGAAGCTAAGCAAATTCAAGCTAGGGAAAAGATTTCTGCAGTGAACACAATTAACCCCAGAGCAATTTACCAAGGTTTGTAGCGGATTTTCTATTATTAGAAATGCTTAAACCAAGACTGGAATGAGGTTTTGGGTTTTTTCTGTCTGTTTTTTTTTTTCACTCCGAAAAGATCATCTATCCTTCAAGCAGAACCACTGGACGCAAGGCAAGTTCTAAATGGGTTCAGACTGGACAATGACCATATGAAGGCCCATCAGCCTTTCAAATTCATTAGCTAAATTCTACAGAGGAATAGTTAATGACATTAGGAAGAAATATCTTGGGATTTCATTTTTGTCAAGAATTACTCAAACATGATCATGAGGTATAGCTTTGAAAACTTTTCTGAAACTGATTTATGAATACCAGTATTTGGAGATGTGCCTAAAATCTAGTTAGAACAGCTGATCCCAAGTGATCAGTAAGAAGATAAGGAGTTTCTCTGTAATCAGTTTGAATATCACTAATATTTTGCATATTCTGTTATCTATAATGCTTTTAAGCTCTTTGGAAAGGTGCAAAATCATTACTTTTCACTTTATATAACCGGGTGAATCAAAGCACCGATAAATAAGAAAACTTCCCTAAGGCCATACAACTTGTCAGAAATAAAATTATATTCCTCATACCAAATTTGCTTCTCCAGCCACTAATCAGTGTGAGCACTGCAGTCCTCTTGCTGTACAGGTAGCACAGTAATGAAGGAAAACTGTGTTTGGAATTATGTGCCTAGGCCTCACTTGTACTCTCATATGTAGACATCATGTGTTTCCCAAGCCAAATGTTTCTTTTGCTGCATTCACCAGCCTAGATAAAAGTGGTCATTTGTCATCTTTCATGTGAGCTACGAGGGAGGACAGATGAAGAAAAAATAATGACATTACTGCCAGTCAGAACATCTGAATCGCCCAGTACATTTACTCCTTTAAATATCTGCTGTCTTGTAATCTCCTTGGAGCCGAACTGAGTTTTATTCTGTTCTTTGTATTGCAATAGTGCACTTTTGGCACTTAATGAATGAATAATGATTTTCAACAGTATTCAGGAAAAAAATATCACATTTCAAGGCACTGTTTGACAAGTGTGACATTGACTGTGACACTTATCAGACAGTATTTAGACTCACCATCACAAGCAATTAGAAAAGTTTCCTAAATGCAAAGGTTTAACGAACATTTACTCTCAGAACTGTTATAACTCAATACGTAAAAAACCCCACTCTTTCCCCTGAAAAATCTCATTGTGGAAGACGTTTTATAATCTTAAATATGTTAATTCAGTGGAGTAATGCTCGAGTTTATACACAGCCATCTCCCCTCATGCACACATGAAAGTCTCCCCATAAATGTGAAGGTCAGGCTACAGTCAGGGAAACCACTTTGAGAGGCTGAACATCCACTTGGCAGCCCAAATTCACATTAAACCACCTCATCTTAGGCAGTCCTCTCAAAACGTTTTCATAATCCCTCATTTCATAATACCCCAAAAAATCCAGACCATCTCCCGCAAGTCTGCAGGAAAGCATCGAGCTCACCACAGCCCTGGTAATCAGGCAGAAGATCACAAAGTCCTAGTGCCTTTATTAGGGCCAAACTCTTGCCACAGGAGCAGTAGTTAGACATTTTAAAGTCCTATCTTGCAAAGCAGCCACTCACACCAAGTCCCTGTCTACGTCCCAAGACAACTCCACAGTAAAGGAAGAGCCCAATGCCAAAAATCGAGACAGTAGCATTAATATTAACATTGGCGAAGGCTAAACTAGGTACAGTGTACAATCATTTACATAATTCAAGTGAATTAAGATATTATTTCAACACAAGGTAAAGACTTCTACTAGTAAAAAACTAATTAAATGGACTTACAAAAGTATTTTGAACAGATATATAGAAAATAAATATCTGTACCTGCTCATAAATACTGTGGATTGTCAAGAAACTGTGACCCTTTGCACTCAACACTAAGTAATTTATGCTTTCAGGGAAGACAATCCTATTTTCCATGGGTTTCTGAAGAAAGATGGAACAAACCAAGTGCATATTTCCAGTTAAGATTGTTTTACTAAACACGTGCCTTGAGAGCATTTGGGAAAATGATAGAAACATAGTGGTTTGGGTTGGAAGGAACCTTAAAAATCATCTCTTCCCAACCTCCCTGCCATGAGCAAGGAAAGCCTTGCACTAAAAGGTGAAATGAAAACAGAGATTTACCAGTTCACTCACCACAAAAATTCAGTGTCAGAGGGAAGCAGCATAGCAAACCTGGGTTCTATCCCTGCCTTCATAAAAAGTCAGTGTTGTTGTCCCATATAACAGTGTTGACCTAAAGAAATTCTCTCCTTTCTACTAGCAAGTCACTTGAGAGCTACACATGTATAATGATTATTTATATTATATTTGTTATATATTTTTAAAAGTAGTTCCTATTTTTATATTAAACTCTTGCCACAACCTCTCCAACTCACCTCCAAAGGAAAAAAATACTTTTAAATAATTTAGATATCCTTCCACCAGAAAAAGATTCAAGGTCTGTGCAGGGCAGTTATTCTGTCATTTCCACAAGTGGTTTAAAGGGTTATCTGAAATAGAGCTGAAAAACTATTATTTTTTTATGCTGCCTAATAAATCTAGATTAGGATGAAAAAGAAATAAATTGCACTTAAAAAAGGTAAAGGTCCATCACAGTGCAAAAAATATTTCAGAATTGAAAACATACGTCTTGGCAGCTCCCAGGACTTCAATTCCACCTTCATTCTCTTTGACTTTTAAGTATTCACTACTCCAGCAAGCTCCTTTGTTACGTAGCTTTAAGATTCCATTTTTCATGGTCCTACTTTTGTCTTTTGCTTCTTGAGTGTGTTGGTGGAAATGTGATATGATCTGCCCTTGAATTAATTATAGAAAACAGCTCATTGGAAATTAGTTTCTGGTCATCTGACTGAGTTAAGCCTCTAGATTAGCTGCTACTGTAGAGTTTACCACTGGACTGAACCATGCCAAACAGCGCTTTTGGTTAGGTGTTTATGTGTTTTGGTTATGGTTTATGAGTAATTCTGCTTCAAGCTGAGAAAAACCACCATAGTTTGGTACAATAAAAGGGTGAGAAGCAAACGAAACTATCAGGATCTGTATCACCTGCACAATACATTGGAGGGGTGGTCTGGGGCATGTGAAATCCATCAATAGCAGTGAATTGCTCAATTGCTGTTTTCTTCCAACACCCTGAAATACCGTCTTGCCTCAATGTACCTTTAATAATATCTCCATTCTCCTTAGCTGGATTGATATTTCCACAATTATATAAGGAAAACATATTTCTGCTTACTTCTCTGTCTTCATGCATTTACAATTATACAAGCTGTTAACAGTGATACACAAAACAGGAAAATTTACCTAACTGTTGGTAGGTTAAACATCTAATCTAATATATGTCTGTATTTTGATAAATATATGCAACTACAAAAAACGTAATTTGCAGTTGTATTTTTTGTCCCTCAGACAATCACAAGTTAAAAGACTAAGCAAATTACTGGTACATTGCTATGGTTTATGACTTCTTTGTTGGAAAATTCTGAGGTCTTACAGTTTACTGCATATCGTGCCAAACTGCACAGGTCCTACGGCTCACTGATTGATGACTTCCACTTCAGTAAAAAAAATGCCTTGTCAGAACTTCACAACAAACTATTACATAAATCTCTTACCTTCTTCAGCCGCCATCCCCCATTTCATTCTGATAACAACATGAACATCAAATTCTTCCTGCTGCCCTGCAAGCATTAATGATTTCCCTCAGACTGCCTTGGCATGCAGAGAGAACACCTCCACCAAACTTCAAATTCCATTACTTTATCCTTTAAACCTTTTCTTAACTTTACTTCTGCAATGGTATTTACAAATCTCTTCCATCTGGTCTTGAATAGGAATTATAAGCTCGACTTTAAAATTCCACTGTGTTCATTTGGTTCTTTCCCCACTATAACCTCATTTCCCGGTTTGGATCCTGGCACACATACTGGAGGTATCATGGGACCCAGAGACAGAGTGCCTATACTTGTAATTTAAATGTGCCTGAGACTATACTATGGCACTGAGGTAAGCAAGAAGAGAATGCTGTGCAAACATATTATAAACCATCTTGAGCATCCAAAACAGGGAGGACATGTGCCAACAGCCTGTAGGGAGTGGTCCCTCACCTGCTCTAATTCCTGGGCTATGTGTGTGAATCATCTGGGAAAGTGCTACTCGGCACAGAAAAAGGCCCTGCCAGGAACTGTTCTCCCAAAGTATCAGCAGAATGGCAGTGCTCAGGAACATCCTGGATGATGCTTAATTTACAAAGAGAGCCACAGCAAACTTTCTTGCTTCCTAGTTGTCCATATGGGGCTTAAAAGAAACCAGTACGGGTGTTTGATTAGGTCCCAGGTACTTCTGTAATATGTAACAAATATAACTGTGTAGAACCTACTTTTCTATAGGAAACAGTTGTTTTATATAACTTCCCAAACTGAAAGCAATACATCTACACAGTGCAATGTCTTATTCTCATGGCCTTATGAAAAGATCAGTTTCATCAGGAGTTGATAAGAGATCATATACTGATTCAAGATCATACAGCTGATTTCAAGTACTTGAAAAGTGAAGGCATCTGAAGGCTAGATGTGGCTGTGTCTCAGCTGGTACAATGAAGTACAAATCATGAGAGTACTATTCGATTTAATTTGTGTGAGTGTTGCCAGCAGGTCAAGAGAGGTGACCCTTCCCCTCTGTCTGCACTGGTGAGACCACACCTGGAATACTGTGCCCAGTTCTGAGTTCCCCAGTAGAAGAGAGGCATGGATATACCAGAGAAAGTCCAACAAAGGGCCATGAATGACAAAGGGATGGAAGAGCCTCATCTGTGAGAGACCTGTGACTGTTCAGCCTGAAGAGGACAAGGCTCAGGGGATCTCATCTACTTATATCAAAGCCTGCAGGAAGGGTTCATAGAGGACAGAGTCAGGCTCTTTTCAGTGATGCCCAGTGACAGACAAGGCAATGGGCCCAAACTGAAACACAGGAGGTTTCCTCTGAACACCAGGAAATGCTTTTTTACTCTGGAGGTGTCTGATCACTGACACAGGTTATTCAAAGAGGTTGTGAAATCTCCAATTCTTTCAGATATCTGTCTTACAGAGACGGTCCTAAACAACATGCTTTAGGCAGCTTTGCTTGGTCAGAAGCTTTGGAGGAGGTGACTATCAGAGGTCCCTTCCAACTTCAGCCATTTTGTGCTTCTGCGATGATCAAATTTCCCACTCTAATTTGATAATCTTCAGGTGAAGTTCAGAAAAATGCTATTTCTCTCACAGTTATGTACTAATTTAGATGCAAACAGAAAATCTGGATGCTGAGGAGCTCCACAGGGAAAATTATTCACCAACAACTGCCGAAACAAGGGATCAAGTCCTTGTCTCCATATTGTACAGACTTACAGGCGGCTTTTTTTTGGTTGGTTGGTTGGTTGGTTTGGGGTGGGGTTTTTTCAGGGGGATAAATACCTCTGCAATGGTGTTGCAGTCTGTAGTGTCTGTGTTGGCATGGCAAGCCGCAGACCTTCCCGGAGAGTGCTGCAGGGCTGCCTCGGGGAGAGCGGCTGTTCCCCTTCCTGTAGCCCTTCCGCGCTCATGCCCCGGCTGCTGTCGGTTCCACAACACGGTGGCGATAAAGGAGGTGAGAAGGGTCTCGACATGGGGACCGCAGAGGAACTTCACTCACATTACAATGCACAGGTTCCCGGAGGCAGGGAGCCCCAAATGCCCGGAGTCGGGGGTTTTATACGGGGNGGGAGTGGCCAGGACCAGGGGCAGGGAACGGAGAACAATGTGGGAAGGGCAGATGTTTAGTAAGAAAAGGAGTGGGGAAATACAGCGCTACACAATGCTAATAAAAGCAGTTTCAAGATCTATGTTCTGACATGCCAGCTACATATGTAGGATTTCTTCAGGCATCTACAATGGGAATGTGTGACATGGCATAGTATTAAAGATAGCAAAATGCTTTAAGTTCAGAGCCTTGGTCACAATTTAAATAACCTGGATAATGGAGAACATAAAAATTTCAGTGGCAAGATATGAATATATAGACTAGCTTTTGACACACCATTTACAATTGCAAACAGAAATTAATAGAATGAGAAGAAGAAAATGTCATGGAGTGGAGACTGGGGTGCACGTGGACTTTTTCTATCTGCACTTTGGTCAAGTGGTCCATTTTTTAGTTCCCTAAATTCATCATGTTTTATGTTTCATCTTACATGCTTTACTGATGGCATCAATACAGGCAATACTGTTCTTAAAATATTTTCATTTCACCTTAATGACATTGACATCACTACAATTCCTAATGGATTCTCTTGTTCTTTATATGTTCGTATATATTCAGGGATAGTTCTCAGCACTCTCAAGAAACCTATTACATGAAAAACTGCTGTTGTTTGTTTGTTTTTCTGAGTAAGATTAATATTCATAAAAAGGCTATGACAGCAGACATTTAACTCTATCTATCACTGAAAACAGAAGAAATGCAGTTCTCCAAGATTCTTCACAAGTATGTATCAATCCTACATGTTAGGGCTGCATAGAAATCTCTGTGTCTAACAATTTTCACCAGGAAGGATGTAAAAGAGCATCATCACAGAATACATAATATGGGTGCACCTTTCATGAACCTGAATAAGACCAATGGACTGTTACAAACTGGACAAGACCATCTTGCAGACTTCACAGCAGCACAGTACTCTACATCTCGTTACAAAGCCCTGAATGCATGCTTCAGGGTTTTCAAGAGCTGGAGTCAGTAGCTCTCATGCTGGCAAATATAAATACATTGTATCTGAAAGAGACAGTGTTATGTATTTGTCAACATTTTCCTTTCAGTTTGGCAGTGTAAATTCTGAGGGTGAGTGAGTGAATGGGAAAAGAGCCCAAGTCCCACAAGGGAATTGACATGTCAGTGCCCATTGTTGACTAGAAGCTCCTTAGCATGCTGCTATGAATCAACAGACACTTCTACTTTCACACTTACAGAGATCTGTTATAAAAGACATCCCAGAGCTCCGTTTCATCTTGCTTGCCTTACAATGTTTATATGCTGCCACTGGGACAGAGAACAGATGTGATGGATTAACTAGCAATAAATCATATGGCAGTGAACACACAGCATTATCATTCTAAAGAGGTAGCATTAAGTATTGCTCTAGAAAAAATGAGAACATCTCCCTGTAAATAGATATTTCGCTGTCCCATACATGACCATCGCAGCCTGTGTCCCAGTCTCCAAACAGTAGTGCTTTACTTCACTTTTAAAAACTGTAGTAAGTATTTGCTCAGGTTCAGTGAAAATTGAGATTAATCACAGTCTTCAAAGCTGAGATACTGAGCACCATGTCCCACTATTTTCTCTATCATTAAAGCTAATGAAGAAAAAGTTTCTTACAACTGGTAGAACTCCCACCAACAAAGCAGCAACAAAAATGAAGCCCTGCCAGTCCAGTCACATCCTCCCCAGGGAGCACTTATACTCCCCCGGCATCTATTTTCTGATGGCAAGATGCCGACTCCTACAACCTCCACAAGGAACCCAAGAGTCATAACATCCCTCATTAGTATTTGCACACCATCTGGTGACTATTACTGAATTAACTTCTCACAGAAAATAAGTTTTTAGAATAGAAGTATAAAATTAAGACTTTGATATGAAATCTTACTCTTCTCCTCCCTCTCCCCACCCCAAAAACTGCAGAATTTTTAAAAGAGAAGAAAGAGGAGTGTGAGAAAGATACAGTTAAAAAAATTAAAGAGTCTTTCAAGTGACCCCATTGTCCTTCTTCCTAATTTATGACAGTATAATTTAGTGCACACATGGGCTGTTTGGGTACAGCTCTTACTCTGGTTTAGTTAAATAGCATGCACACTTGCTGGGTGCTGGGAAAAAAAAAAAGAGTGATAATTTTATAGTTATTTTACTCCAATCTAGCTTTTTTTTCTGTGAAGATACTCATAAGATAAAACCCCTGTGTGTTTCATTTGTCCCAGAAAGTCCCCAGGTGCTGCAAGGGCCTTTGGATTTTGAAGTTCATTTTCCCTGTAGTACTACCCTGGGAGAAGAGAATAAGATAAATCTTCAGGTTTGAAGCACCAGTTAAGGGACTTTTTTTCATTTGGGAAGGGAAGGGGGAAAAGTAAGAATGTTTTCATAGTTTGATTTCATTGCATTTCTTTTAGTGCTATTTTTTTCAAAGGGAAGAAAATCCTGGCAACACATATTAACCAACCATTTGATTTCACTGATTGCAATTAGAAATTAATCACCAACTACGGTTTAGAGAAAAGGTGTGACAATGCAGTATAACTGACATGGTATTTATTAGTTAAAATAGAAACAAGCTCTCCCCAAACAAACCAGTCATATAACTGTCTATTCAAATAAACCATTGGGTTTCAAAGAAGCAAAAGTTTTGATGCTATGGCAATTTTAGGAAAAACAGCTGTTCAGGTTACATGCAGCAGTTATCTTTTAAATGAAATACATTGGTAATATTAAAGGAATTTTAATGCAACTGCAAAAAATTAAAAATAAAATACCAAGGACCATATGGTACTGCCATAAAACATTTATGTCCAAATATTTGCTCTCATTCTCATCCAATAAAAACAAAGTCCTAACTAGGAAGCAGAACTCATTTCTCTCTAATAACCGGTAAAATATCCCCCTGCCAAATTACAAACTACAGCAAGCAAATTGCTCCTTGCCAATCATAACCGAAGTAAAACTTTGTAAGAGAAGGCAGGATGTATTTCAGAAACTGGACCAAAACATTTTACCATTCACCAAAAGACCGCACTGTACTGCAGTCCTTCTACAAAAACTTAAGTGAGGATGATTTTTCTCTCCGAAACACTTAAAGTCTTTACATGTTAACACTGAAATACTTGGGTTAGTGATGTCCAGCATTTCTGCAGCTGCTTGCGGGATCAGAATCTAAGCACAACTGATGATGATTTGTTTCTTAGTCAATACTTTAGTCAAGAGAGATTGAAAGTTGTTTGAATTGCTGGTCCTGGAAATGCTAGATGTCTGATTTCAAGTTTAAGCAATCCAGATTCCACAGGTTAAACCTCTTCAGTTATAATGCTGAACATTCTGGCCCAAATCCAGCAAAACACTTAAACACATGTTTGACCTAAAACACAGAGACAGCTGCAGAGAACTTAAAAGTTAAGAATTTACAGGAGCAAAGAAAGAATGCTTAAATGCCATTCAGGATCAAGCCTAAATACCAGCAATCTCTTTAAAAGACTTTGATTTCTGAAGATTCTTCCTTCTACAATTTAACAAAAGCTATTTGACAATCTGACTGGTCTGTTCAAACCTGACTGGCATCAGGTTCATCTATATTAATCTTTCATAAAGAAAAAAAATGAAACCCTGACGAGTTTTCTGTAATTTTGGAAGGGGAGAAATGTAACCACTGTCTTAGTCTAAAGTAGGAGCATTGAGTACAAAAGGTGACACAAAGCATGCTGATCTTTGACCTCAGTACAACCCAGCCCTTAATTTAAACTCTGCCATAACAGACCAAGATGGCATTGTAATTAAAAGAAATTCTCACATACTGAAAAACATAAATAAATATCAAACAGACCTTTTAAAAACAAGCAGAAGCTTTTCATTTGAGGTTTTGAACAGACCTTTTGCTCTGTATAAAATGGTCACCAAGTACATCTCATGTACAGACTCAGCTGAGTCATAAACAGCACTGCTCATGCAATCACACTCATCAGAGGCTCTGTTACTCTGGGTGTCACTGCCCAGAGCAGCCAGCCCTAGGCACACTGCACTTGCCCTGAGGGCACCTTTGCACCAGGCAGCGGAGCTCAGCACCCACACCCTCAAAGCACAATTCACCAGGTACTAGCACCAAATTTGCACTGATTAAAAGTCCCTGCAGCTGTGCCTTCATGGTGCAGTTCTTAAAGGATTCATCCCATCTGAAAAACAAGACTTACTAACCATACTTACCCTTTACAGTGCCAGAGCATTGCTACTCCATGGAGCGGAACCACTCTCACTCCTGACCAGCACCACCGTGCTGGGTGCTCAGTGCTTAACTCCCAGTGTGTCAGTCCCAGGGGAGGGGGCAGCTCCATCAAAAACCCTCAGCAGTGAAAATCACATTCATGTCCCACAGTACTACAAGTCACAGTATTTTCAGCTAATTCAGCCATCTGTCTGGTTAATATGAGGTGGCTTTAGGCCTGAATTTCTTTGCTGTTCTGTTTTGACTTCTGAAAAAAAAGAGTCTTTGAATCATAAAATAGTTTGGGTTGAAAGCTCATCTAACTTCAACCCCTTTGCTGTGGGCAGGGACACCTTTCACTAGACCAGGTTGCTCAAAGCCCCATCCAGCCTGGCCTCGAACACTTCCAGGGATGGGGCATCCACAATTTCTCTGGACAACCTCTGCCACAGCCTCACCATCCTCGCAGTAAAGAATTTCTTGTGAATATCCAATCTAAATCTACTTTCTTTTGGTTTCAAGCCAAAGTGTCCATTCTTCCATAATTTTCAGTATTTTTTCCTCATGCATATAAAAGGAATTCTAGTTTTCAGAGCCACTTTAGTGCAAACGTAGCACAGACTTTAAGAGAGGAGGGTATCTATTGTTTTTATGAAGGCATTATTTATTTCTCTTAATAGAAAACTAGTTTGATTTTTTTTCTCTTAAAAGAGAGAACTAAGCTGCTTCCTACAGATTCTTATCAGAAAAAAGATAAGACTGAAGAGGCATTGCTGCCATGAAAACTGACCCTTACCTGTAACTCAGAATGCAGATGTTAAAAAAAAAAAAAAAAAAAATCAAAACAAAACAAAACAAACCTGTTATGAACAGGAGCACAGAATTTTAACAGAAAAGCCTATTTATATGTTTTCTGCAGTAAGGAATCATAGGGTTAAAAAACCCACATAAGTTATTCCATTGATTTTGAAAGAGTATTACAGTGATTAATTTAAGAAAGTGCCCTCAATTTCCAGCTTCAGAGTGTTGCTTTGCTTTTGTCTGTAACCTTCTAGAATTTTCTCCTCTATTTTAGTTCTTGTATACCAGGACTAAGTAACCTCCTCTGATAAGAAAACAGATGGAGATCTCAGAATCTTTCATTGCAAAGCATATTTAAAGCATAAAAAATATTGTAACCATTCTTTTTTTTTTCTTCCAACACTCCTCAAAGTATTTTCTTTCTTGAAAAGTGTGTGCCAAAACTGAACTCACTGCCCCATTATATTTTCATCAGACCCCCAAAACAATATCATTTTCCTATCCTTTACTTGAGATTTCTCCATTTGATATACTGAAGCATCCCGTTAGCTTCCCTACTGTGTTAGCTGGCAGCTCACCTTTAGCTGATTATTTACCAGAACTCAAAAGGCTTTTAAAACCACGGCCTCCCAGAACAGGGTCTCCATTTTCCAAACACTGGCTTTGTCCCAAATTCGTCTCCATTTGGCCATACCACAACACACATTGCCCACCTCCACTTATCTAAACAAGCAATCTGAGATCACTGTTTTATCAGTGATCTGTTGTGTTCATCTTCAGCCACCTCCCCTACCTGTTACCTAACTTATGAGTAATACAAATTTTCTATCCAAAACAGTGTAATTCAATAACAAGTTGATTTTATATCAAAGTCTGTCAGTTAACTATGAAGCAGATCCAGTAAAGTTCTTGGCACATGCTTAAACCTTAAGCACTTTACTCATACTAATGTTAAGTACCTTGTTGCCTGCACACCCAGGACTCAGCTACAGAAAGGAAATAAGATACACTAGCACAATCGATCTGTACAGCCAGGATTTCAGGTTTGGCATGTCATTCAGAGATTTCAGGGTAGCCAGCAATAATGTTTAATAGAAACAGAAAAAGCTGAGCTCAGACTGAGAAACAATTCATGAAAACAGTGAATCCTTTGTATAGAAAGTGTTGGGATTCTTTTATCTTGTTCTTGTATGTTGTATAACACCTGTATATGGAAAAGCTGGGGTTTAGACAATAAAATACTTCTTGCTTTGGACATGTTTTTTTTAAATTCACTCTACTTACATAGGAAAGGTCACAGCCACTCTGCTTGCACTGTGCTTGGGAGGATTAATCCCCCTACATGGGTTTCTATTTGATGATACAGTTTCGGCTTAGAAGAGAACATTGTTTGGAAAATCTGTATTTCTATACAGCCACATCTCCCCCTCCCCCTGCACCAGCTCACAATTTTTATTATTACTATTATGATGATTGGGTTTTAAAAGAAAGACCATTGTTATGAGTTCATTACATTCTCTTTGAAAGAAAACAGAACAAAAAGGGAAATATGTACAAATTTAGCCTACTTAACCTGTTTCAACTCTTAACATGCTGGATGCTATCTTAAAGGATACTGCTTAGTTTTGCCTTCGAACTTGTCATTTCATAAAGAGATGGACAAATTTATTTAAAACTTAAACTATCAAATACCTTGTATACACACATCAATAGAATTTTCTGTTGTCTCTATCAGAGGCTATAGCATTGGTCAAGCTATGGCTGGAGTACTGTAGAGATATCAATTAGCTCTCACTTGTTCTCTGAATAAAAAATTGCGGTTCACAGATAGACGTTCAACAGTTCATCCAGACTAAATCCATGATATTTTTGTATTTGTCATCACATCCTCTAGATATTTTTAGTCTTATTCAGGTTCTTCTGAAAGGAGGTACAATGTAAATGCTGCTTTCTATGGGCCACCTTTAAAGCAAGGGCATAGAGCATTACTTCATCTTTCATTATGTATATCACACATTTCTAAATGTGATACCAATGTAGTGTAAGCTGCTAAATACATCCTCATTTGCATATATGTAGAGTGAGATTTGCTGCTACTTCCACAGCTAGCTAATGCCGCATCTTAGTGGTATTATACAGAAAATGTAAATTGGGGAATCCCTGATTTATCTTGTACAGCAGAAAAAAAAACCCCAATTTACAATTATTTAGGTTTTGAAATCTGTAATGTGGGAATAATAGCAGGGAAAAAATGGGCTGGATGCATTTTTTCAAATGACATATGTGAGATAAAATAAATTCCCATGTTATTTTATGTATTTAGGGTATTAATTCTACTTGGGTCACAGCAAAACAGCTACACTTTCATTAATGAAATGCTCTTAGGCTAATTTCCATTTGTATGCAAGCAACATCATCAGGTTTAGTACATGCACACAGTCATACATACTTACACCGATATCTGCATGAGAAGAAAGAGAACAGGCTGTTGATTTATTACACACAAAGTGAATGAATAAGATAACATTTTATTAGCAAGATACCATTATAAAAATGACTATAAATGGATACAATACAATACAAGTGGTATATTGCCTTATCAGTAAATCTACTGTATGTTAGGACCTGGTACATGCTGTAATAAAAAGATAATTAAAAGTATTGAATCACAGAACCGTACCAAGAAATAGCCCAGTAACAACAAGATCCATTAGTGAAACAGTATGTACTGCCGACCAGGTTCAAAGAAGACTAAAAAGTGAAGTCAATTTCTAAGGAAGCATAAAATAAATCTAAAATCCAGGCAGTAAAAGAATAAAGAAGGGAAGCATTTTTCCAACTTTCTCTAAAACAGACTAGAAAATTACTTGACACAAGGATTTCTTGTTTGAGGACTTTATCTCATACCTTTAGTGAGTGTATTTTTGGGAAAGTGGTATTCACACTTCAACTGTTGTAACATAGCTGTAGAAATACTTCAGAGGGCTTTTTTTGTAGTTTGAGGGGTTTTTTTGGTTGGGTTTGGTTTTGGTTTTCGAGGATTTTGGAGGTNCACTGCCCTGCTGAGAGAGTGGAAATTTACCCATAAGACATTCTTCCAGCAGCAAGACTCCAGAGGAAACCTGATCAGAATTTTTAAAGACGTGCCGTGATTTTCTGTATCATTCGTTCAAAGATTCAG